>CM070082.1:17653926-17830789 GCA_036250285.1 Pyrocoelia pectoralis
CTGTCAGATCAATAACCAATTAGAATTCACGTTTTTCAAATTGGTGATGCAATCTGTCATTTTATTTGACGTAACAAATTACTCCTGTCAGATCAATAACCAATAGAATTCCCGTTTTTCAAATTTGTTGATGTTGGCATGGCAACTTTAAAACACGCACGTTTTAAAAAGTGCGATTTAAACACGCTGGGGCGTGGTTTAAGAGGCTAAAATAGGACACCAATAAAAAAAATATGTACTTATAATCAAACACAGTAAAATGAATTTACTAGGTAACTGAATTTTATTAAGTAATACTATGAGATAGCGGATTAACCATTTTCGAGGCTCCTTCGCTTTTGAAATTTGGACCCCCAATATGAATGCAGGTACTTCATGAAATACCTACAGGTTAAAGTTTTACGACACTACTAATAGTTTCTTATATAAATTACGTCCGTGACCTCCAAACCAAAGAAATTTTAGCACAAAATGATCAGAGAAAACGAGACGTAGTGATATTATATTTAATGATATACGTGTTATTGTGTTAATTAACGAATAACATTATTATTATTATTATAATTAAAACATTTAAATACACAAAAACTTTGAAATTCTTGTACCAAGGATATAAAAATTAAAAAACAAAACAAATTCTTTGTAACAAAACAAGGCAAGCATCCAGGGCCGGATTATACAATAGGCAAACTAGACAATTGCATTAATTACTACGTAATTACCTCGTACCTACATTTTCTAAATGTTATTAAAATCAAGTTTCATATTTTTTAAATGAGTAATTACATAATAATAAAATCATTTCATCTACGGTTACTTAGACTATAAATTGAAACATTTTGCTTTTAACTACTCAGGTATGTCGCGAAAAACGTAATTAATTTTATTTTACTTCATTGAATGGTAACTAAAATAAAAGGTAACGATATCCTACTGCATACAGGATTGATCAAAATCTAACGAGAATTAATAAATATTACGTAGTTTGGTGTTTTTGGTGATATTGATGTAATTGCGAAAAAATTGAATCAAAGAAGCACCGAATACGAAATGTTGACTGCTGCTTCTAGCGAGTATACATTTAGTGAAGCAAGAGTTTAAAAAGTGTGATACAACCGTGTCAAAAAACCTGTGAAGAGAATGAAGATGACGACCGTCCTGGACGCTCCAGGAAGAACATTGACTAGAAGTCGCTTAATTTTAATCAAAAAGCAACGGCAAGTGCACATTGTTCAAAAGTTACCGGATCAAGCTAATAACGATCCAGAAACACGGGTATCGAAAGTCGAAACTACGCCCCGGCAGTTGCATAAAAAACCAAAACCGAAAAGATCAACAGCTTCCACCGAATCTACGTATGCCGCCGCGGCGGCTGCCGCATACCGCCGCAGTTTAAGTTTTTTTATTTTTAAATTAATTTTATGTTGATACATAATGTATGTTGGATAGGGAAACAACTTTCAAGATATCGGCAATTATTTGGATTTTTTAATGACACCTATCATGCCTGTCTCAAACCTACAATACCTAACTGTGTTAATTTTAAAAATATTTTATTAATTTTTTATAAAAACATGGAACAAGAAAAGTTAAAAGAAACATCCAAATTGTGTACATACG
The DNA here is from genome assembly GCA_036250285.1 of Pyrocoelia pectoralis. Lineage (NCBI taxonomy): Eukaryota > Metazoa > Arthropoda > Insecta > Coleoptera > Lampyridae > Pyrocoelia > Pyrocoelia pectoralis. The sequence continues at coordinate 17,655,547 of CM070082.1, forward strand.
ATATGTGCAGACTAAACGCATTTACTAATTTATGACGCTACTAAAATTTTGATATTGCAAGATAATGGGGCTACTGAGAATTTAGCCCCAAAAACTGTTTTTGTTAAACTAAATTCCAAAATTCACTTACAAATTTAGATTTTTAGCTTACAAATACATACTTACTAATTAATAAGCAACAAATTGAATATAAATTCGGAATATGCTGAACTTCACGGACACGGATTTTAATCAAATAATTTTGGGAACGTTAAACACCAATTTCGCGCTACTGACATCCCTTTATATTATTGTATGTGGGGCTCTTGTAGAACTTGCTCCTTATTAATATTCATTAAATTGTTTGCACTTGTAAAAAGCTCTTCCTGCAGATTATTTCACTATAAGGTTGCAGTGATATCCTGTCTAAATATTAATTTAATTTCAGAGGATTCTTAGTAATATTTATTTAAAAGTTGCATACTGAAGAATTTCTTTGTATTTTAAAATGTTAATCTTCTGGAGGGTTTTTATGAAAACCTACCTTTACCTGCTTTAAGTACTTTTTTTTCCAGGAAACTAATTCTTCTTCTGGTTTTCAGTGACAAACTATTTTTTGTTTTTTGAGGCTATTACCACAACATTACTATTGTTATATTGTCTATTATTGGAAGAAGGTTGCTTAAATTATTTCTAGTCTTGCTGTGCATATTTACGACGTCCCAGTCCCATAATATCAATAGGTTTGCAAAGGGTTTAATTTAAACGTTGAATAACACTGACAAGGCAAAGGCATTCATTTGGTTAGAAGGAATGTGTGTAATAATAAGGAGCCGTGCATTTTACAGCACCGTTTAAAAAAATATTTATAATAAGGAATTGCGTAAATTATAACACTAAACATTAACAACAATACCTAATAATATATTTTGTGATTATGTACTTATTGGTTTATACTCTGAAAACTCCAAAGCATTCTAAAACTAAATTTATATAACAAAAATTGAAAATGAATCACAGACAAATACATAATAACCAGAAAACTGTCGACGATAGGTAGGTTAAGCAAACCTAATGCAGATCAAAACGCAGTGCAGTGTAGGTTTAATTTGAAGCTTTATAGAATGTTTCATTTGAAATTAATTTTAATTACCCTCAATAGTCAATATTCGAACATGTTACGACAATTGAAATAACTTGAAAAGTGTCAAGCTGCATGAACAGCTATATGTTTTATTTTTATTATATAGAAATATTAGATTGCAATGTGATCTAAGCTAACGAAGACGCAGCAATTCGTTTTGTTTTACAACAGAAAGGCACGTTCCAAAAACCTCTGTCAGCATAATTTACTCAACTTTTACATTAGTTGTATTTTTATTTATACCTATCTTTATAAAAAACATTGCAATGAGGTAGAAGCCTTATCAGTTTATTACACTACCATAAAGGTGCGTATCCACCAAAAAATGATTTTTAGCAATTAGTCGACGAAATAAAACTCTAAAATAAGCCAAACCTACCAAATTTTTGTAGTAAGACTAGTAAGACGGATTGGATGGGATTTTTTGCATTCGCTTCCTAAATTTAATAGGAAACTATGTACCTACTTTTCATCATGTTTTTTTTCGAAATTGCATTTGTGCAGTCGAAAATGCATCCTGAAAAATGCATTTTCATAGACAAAATTCATAACTTCGTTATAAGCTTCTAGAATCGACTCAATTCGGGTTCGCAGGGGTTTTCGAGGTCGCTGATCCCGAATATGACCTCCACATTGCCTCACCGCCCACCTGGAGCTCAGGATGGCTGAGCAACGTCATCTCCGAAGCTTTTTCTGAAATTCACTCTCAAATGATTCTAGACATCTCATACGAAGTTTGTTTGGGTTTCTGATTCCAAATCAGGCATCGGCAACCGTCCCCCCCGTACCTGTTGCCCCGCATCCGGGCATCAACGTCATCCTCTGAAGTTTCACTGAAGTTTCAAGACTATAGGAAACCGAAAATTGTTTCCGGGGTTTTTTGGGTAGCTTAGGTCGAATGTGGCACCGGATACTTGCTAACGGACACCTGGTGCATCACACCGCGGCGACATCAACGTCATCCTCTGGAGTTTCACTAAAATTTCAAACCTAGTGAACCGAAAATAATTTGTAATTGCTAGGACGGGGTTCTTCCAAGACGTCTATCCGGACCTGACCAGCCGTGCATGGTACATAGCCCGCCTGCAGAGGCGGATTCCGAAGTTCTCCACGAGATTTTGAAACTACCCTAACTATAGTGTATTTCACGAATAATTAGACCTGAGCAATATGGCTGCCATTCCACTATCAACAACATCCAATTATAAAATAACTAAAATGCTGTGAGTGTAACGTTGTAATGAAAGCGATATTTCAGTTGGCTACCCTGAACAGCATTTTCCATCCTTTCTTACAACGTTATAATAGCAAAAGACAAATACAATAACAAATACGACCTTCAAACGTCTTAAAATATTTATTTGTCAACTCAGTAGCGTATCACGCGGAAAGGTAGCTTAGGTTAGTAAAATTGAACATTTTTCAATTAAATTAATTGTTGTAAGAAATATATAATATTTAATTAATACTAGGTGAGCGTGGTGATGGCAACTTTATTAATAATAAATTTATTCAAATATGTTTTTCACTTTTTTTTTAATATGACAAAAGATACTACGCCAATGAGTGCTCCCGCGCTTTATTTGGTAACAAAATTTAAATGGCGGCCATATTGCTCAGGTCTAATTATTCAAGAAATACACTATACCAACCTTATATTAGGAGTTTTACATACAAATTTAATCTGTAATAAAAGGAACAAATTAAATTAAATTAAATTTAAACTAAATATTTTATAATATTAACTTCATACATTTGGATGATAATGTTATTAAACAAAACTTACATTTTTTATATATATGTATCTCAATTTTATTTCACAAAATGAAAATGTCCACATCTATTCAAATGTTCCATTATAAGGTTTACCTCATCATTTCCTGATATGATGAAACAAGCATTAAGGTGGAAGTTCGCGCGGCGACAGAAACCGGAGACCGAGACGGGAGACCGAGACGCGAGACGCGCGACAGTACTAGTCCGGGGCGGAGACCGTCTTGCTGTCTCATGTCTCGGTCTCGCTCGCGAACACGCGCCTTAACAAACCCTAATGACCAGTAACGGTCTCGGTCTCGCGTCTCGGTCTCCCGTCTCGGTCTCCGGTCTCTGTCGCCGCGCGAACTTCCACCTTTAGAATGAAAGCATTTGAGCGAAAATATCAACCGAAACTCCAGAGGATGACGTTGATGCCGCCGCGGTGTGGTGCACCAGGCATCCGTTAGAAAGTATCCGGGACCAGATTCGATCTGAGCGACCCAAAAAAACCCGGAAACAATTTTCGGTTCCCTATAGGCTTGAAACTTCAGTGAAACTCAAGAGGATGACGTTGATGCTCGGATGCGGGGCACTAGGTACGCGGGGGACGGTTTCCAATGCCTGATTTGTAATCAGCAACCCTAAAAACCCTCGGATGAGATGTCTAGAATCATTTGAGAGTGAATTTCAGAAGCTTATAACGAAGTTATTAATTTTTTTTATGAAAATGCATTTTTCAGGATGCATTTTCGACTGCACAAATGCAATTTCGAAAAAAAACATAATGAAAAGTAGGTACAAAGTTTCCTATTAAATTTAGGAAGCGAATGCAAAAAACCCCATCTCAAAAATTTGGTAGGTTCAGTGCTTTATTTCCCCGACTAAATCGTTTGTGGACGTTTGTCAATGCTTGCAAATGTTTGCAATTTAAAATTAAAATGTGCCTCCACAAGCAAAATATTCGCAAACAGCTGTACGTTTGCCATCATTCGTTCGTGTTCCGCGTGTCGACATGGCTCCGAAAAGAAAACGTAGTGCCGCGCCTTTCATAATTATGTCTGTTTTAATTGAAAATGAGAATAGTAAAAACAAAAAGAGAAAGCATAAGTTTTGGACATCCCAGTTTTTGAAAACAAGACGGTCAATGTAATAACTGAACTGACTTAAAAAGAAATGATAAGAGTCGTCATGGACTTTTCTTGCTTCGCCTTTTCCCTTCTTTTTTTTTTCTTTTCGCCTTTACAACATCTACAGTGGTTTCCATGTCTCTTGCAATTTCACTCCAGGCATCGTGCTTTTTTGTTTTATTGTAATAAAACTTATGGGTACTTTGCCATATTTCTGGCTTCATTTCATACAGACCCATTAAATGCAAACATTTATCGTTGTCCCATTCCATTTTTTAATTTTTATAACCAAACTTTATTAATTTATAGGTTTATGCGTAGGTACATACCTAGTCCGCACTGAAAATTAGACTCTCTCACTGCGATCACGTCTCCACCTAAATCCACAACGGCCGCGCACAATCAACAAATCCCTTTGATGTACCGACATCACTCGGAACACGGACAAATTGCTAACAATTGCTAACGTTTGCGAATGCACGTCGTTTTTGTCTCCACATCACCGAACAAATATTGAGTTTGCAAATATTTACTAACAATTGCAATCATTTTGCGCGCTTGGTGGATACGCACCTTTATTAAGATTACTGTTAGTGCCTATAATTTCAACCAAAAAGCTACTGCAAAACACGTGTTGCGTACCTACATATAAGAAAATCTCGAAGATTGTTAAAAATATTTTCAAGTACCCTTAGTCCTACCCTCACGAGCTTAACGCAAATATAGTAGATTCAAATGATGTTCTATATGTAATACAGTAATATGTGATTCATATGTTTACAGCATTGCTGTTAAATAATTTCCCGCTATGAAAGTAGCAACATAATAATGTATGAATAACGAATACATCATTAACGTAAAGAGTTCAATTTATACGAAACTAAACAAACAAATGGTCCTCATTTTTATTTTAACAATGAGCTGCGTGAGAAAAATGTCGAAAAATATTATTAAAGGCAGTAGAAAAATGTGAATTTATAATAACACGCGCCTGCTTGTAGATGAATAAGTATGTTAAAGATGTTCTTTTCCCAAGACGATTGTTACATTTTTGTGAAAAATTTAGAGCTAAACTACTAGAGCAGGTCACTTTCATTATTTAAATTTTTAATTACGTAAGAAAAGGTGTAATTGAATAATTCATAATTTGACGCTTCGTGCGTCACAATAAAAAACTGTCTGAATGCAAATGTGTTTTTCTAAGGTATAAAGACGCAAAACTGGCAAATTGCATTCCATTCCAATTGCATTCAGAATAAAAGGTAAAGACACATTCAGGCATTAAGCGCCAATTTAGTATTATTATTTATAATAAGCACAATTAAAGTATCTAAATAATTTTTAATGGTGATGAATACTACTTATTTTGGATCAAACAAAAATGAAGCAGTACCCGAATTTTACCGTTCGAAGACCCAGAAAAAAGTACTAAAAGTTGGTACTCCCATTGGTAATGAGTTGTGAGAATTTTTTCTTCCACTCACTTACCTCTATTAGGTCAATTATGTTATATATTTGAATCCGCAACGGCAACAAATAGACATTAGTAGGAATATTCTAGTATTTTCAACATTTCAAACAACAATTCTTTGAAGTTTTTCAATAATTTTTGACCACCTTTAACATAAATGTTGATTGTTCATTTTTTAAATATAAAATCATGAATCATGAACACTATTTCAGTCGTTAGTTTTACTTAATATTTCCAATTACGTACTTACATCTTTACCTATTTTTTCAATAGCAAATTTTCAATAGGAAAATGAATTTTGAAATTAAGAAAACGATCTTCGAGTTATTCGACAAGTTTAATATTATTTGAAAGAAAACATAATTTGAAACTTTCATATGTATTATGATGAGCAAAACAAAATGAACATTTTTTAGTAGTTATGTGACTGCCATTATTAAATAATAAAATACAGTGTGTCCACTATATTTTCCCCTATTTTAGCTGCCTATAACTTCTAAACGGTTCTGAATAGAAATATGTGATTTTCACTGAAATGTTTCATTTTAGCACAAGTTTTATTTGAATGGATTAAATCATAATTAAGTCACAACAAAAATGGCGGATCTTTGAAAATTTTTTTCTTGACTTTTTTAATGGAACACCCGGTATATTTTTGGGTAGTTTGAAAGAACAAAGAACTGGCCTTCACCTATCCAGCGCCAGCGATGCAAAGTTTTTCAAAATTGGTTCGAAAATGAGAGATGTAACGTAAAAATCACATTGATTTGCTTTGCTTAGCTCTTTAATCATAGTAGGTTTTGCAAATTTTATCTAAATGTCAGATTTATCAACTAAAGTATTTTTTGTCATGGTTGTTGTATGTTTTTAAGAGAAAATGGTGTTTTCAGATATAGAAAAAGCAAATGTATTTTATTTTGCTGAAACAAAATCGGTAACTTTAATAAAAAGACGTTTCTTCACCAATTTAAAAAAAACAACATCCACTTTAAAACAATTAGACGTTTGTTCCACAGTTATAAAAACTATAGGGATCATTATCTCGAAAGAAAAGACAAACCCGTAATAATAATGTTTTAAATGACTCTATAGCTGTATACATATGATTATCTTACGAGATATCCAAAATCGTCGATTAGAAAAATTGCTTTTTTCAATATGAGTAGGTAAGTCTAAAATTCATAAAATTATGCAAGCACTCAAATTAAAACCTTATAAAATTCTAATTATTTAAAAATTGAACTTCGAAAAGTATTCTTATGTGTGAAACATTAATGGATCTTATGACAAATGTACCAAATTACAATTTGATAATGTCTGATGAAGCTACATTTCATATAGAGTGGAACTGTTAATAGACATAAGACATAATTGCAGAATTTGGTCAGAAGTAAATTCGCACGAATATCAAGAATATGAAAGAGATTTTCGACAAGATGGGGCACCCGGTCATTTTTCCTTAATTGCTAGAAACTCCGTTTCGAATAAATTTGGTGACAACTGAATTGGTTCAAGTGGTCCAGTAGAATGCACACCTAATTCACCCGATTTTTTTGTATGGAGGTAGGTACGTAAAATGTAGCTTACAAGTTACAATCCTCCACCACAAAATTTGGAAGGATTGAAGAATAATATTCGTCAGGAATTTAACAGCATTACCGAAGACATGCTGCATAAAGCCTTTAAAAATTTATATCTCCTTTGGAACAACAATATTCATCAGGAAGGACGACACATTGAAAATTTAATGAACTAGCACTCGCACTTTTTTGTTTGTGTATTGTTTTGTGTAAAATTAAATTGAAGTTCTTTTATACATATGATTTTTACAAAAAATATAGGTACTGGGTGTTCTATTAAAAAAAGTCAACAAAAAAATTATGAAAAATCCGCCATTTATGTTGTGACGTAATCGAAATCGATAGAAAACATTTAATTCATTCAAACAAAACTTGTACTAAAATAAAACATTTCAGTGAAAACCGCATATTTCTATCCTGAACCGTTTAGAAGTTATTGGCAGCTAGAATAGGGGAAAATAGAAGTGGACACCCTGTAGTTCAAAACGACGGACAAGCGGATGGGTGCCCAACCAATAGAACAAAAAATGATTATTAAAATAACAGAGTTCTAATTCTATTAACCGTTTAGGACAGAAAGGGATGAAATTGGTAGATATATAAATTAACATTTTGGACACCTTTATAAGAGTAAACTATGACTATTCTCGTTCTTGTTTATCGAGGTAATACGTTTGCCACTTTTTCCAAAGTAGGTAGGTATACCAATAAATACAAATTTTAAATATGGCGCAAGAAGCATCAAGCTAAAATATAATAAGATACTGAGTCGAAATTTGTTTCTATGTTATTATCGTTTCATTTGTCAAAAGAATTAGGCTCACCAGAACTGATTACATTTCCAGGTCGCTGATGTTAAAATGCGTCTGCGCCTGATATTTTAGTGCTTTTTTGGTGCTTTAGTTTAACGGCCATACGTTCCATTGATTCTAATTAATAGATCAATTTTGTACATTTGAAGCAAATAAAGTATAACAAAGTTATTGTTTAAAAGACTTTCCTGAACAGCGATTAAAATATATTTAATTCTAATAAAACTCGCAGCAAAATGAAGAAAATAAGGAATTTAAAGAAAATAATGGATTAAGACCTGACGCTGAAGATAGTAGGTTGGTGATGTTCAAAACGAATTTTTAATTTCAAAATTGAACGCTTTTCTTTTAGCGAATTGATTGGTTACGTGAAAAACCTTGCCCGCTTTTCTTTTATTAATAGCTTAATGCCCGAAGGAGCTTCCTGTCGATAAAGATTTTGTTCGATGCATTCGTAGGTATCTCTGACTTGAGCTACGCTACAGCAGCTACGGATAATACACTGCTTCATTAATGTTATTAATGCGGACTTTCAATTTCTATTCTAAGAATTCTGACATGGAATGAACAGGAAAGTTCCTAATGACAACGTAACCAACGACAAATTCTTGGAAAGGTCTTTTATTATGTTTTACTGAAACATGATATTATAACGTTTTGACTAATTCATGATATGCGAATTTATTGATTTTCCATGCAACGACTTGCTTTCCTTCAACATAATGCGTTTATCAAAAATTGTTAAGTAAACTCGTCGGTTTAGGGCATTCGAAGGCCCATTTCTGACAGAGCTTATCGCCCAAACGGTTATGGATGTAAAAAAAGAATAGAATCAATATTGTGAAAAGCATGCGCCGCACTGAAAAGGTTAAAATCCACAAAATGTGGCTTTTGCATGTCCAAGTACATCATCAAAATTAAAAATATCATAGTCTTCCTTAACTGAACTAAACTGAAGTATACAATTTTGATATTATAGCGACAGTCTGAAATTGATGGTATCCAATATAGGTTGGGCGCTTTGCATCATATTTTTTAAATATCTGACTATAACATCAAACTTGCCACGTTGTTTAATTGACAACGACAATAGAAAAAATCTAAATCTGCAGAAAATGTTCTTTATTTCTTAAATTTATTGCTTTCTTAACTTCGTTACATACTGAATTCGTGTCCTAGTCAATCACGTGATTGCGAATAAACTATGTCAAGTACACCCATTCACAAAATCCTACTACCGACTACCGTCCCTTCTGATCAAATGCACCCATAAGCGTCGCCAAAACTTCACGACGAAACTTATTTAGGTAATTTTCTTTCATCAGTCATCAGGTTACCATTTTTAACCGAAGATTTCTATTGATAAAATGAAATTAGTGAATGAAAGCATTTACACTTTCATTATGTCACCTTAAGTATTTGAGTGTCACCGATGGAGAGATGTAATTGAAAATATTGACTAATTACGATAGTTGATTATAAAATTCTTAAGTAGAACCTGTGAAAGTCCTTTCTGAAAGTTTCAACGTTATTATTTGAAACTTTTACAGCGTAATCTCCGATCACGGAGAGCATTCTTTTCCTAAGGTTGGTTTTCTTTTTATGTTTGCTGTTCTGGACATGAGCAAGATAATCTTCTATGTGTATCGAAACACTGTGTATAAAAAAATAGAAAACCATCAACTCACCCATTTCCATTACTGACGTGGCTCTTCTCTTCGGTTGTTAAACCTGTATAAAAATTTACCTTATCACAATAGTTTTCTTGCTTGTAAGTTGTATTTGTTTGACTCTAAATTACTAAATACGACTAACAAACAGCATAGACGGTTAATTACAAATTGTATTATGATAGATCAGTAGTAACAGACAAAACAATCGACAATAACAAGCCGGATATAGCGTTACATGACGAACTTAACAAGACAGCTTACTTCACTGCCATGCCAACGTATGTACAATTAACGTAATCTACACTACACTACAGAAAAATAAAAATAACACAAATTGCAATAAATTCTCCCTACATTTCTACTAAATTTGTTTCTAAGAGCCGAATATTAAATAGGTAAATAGTTTTAATAAAAGTTTGACTCAGGTCCGGTTTTTATATGTATGTATAGGTAATTTGTTAAAAAATGATATAGCTACACACTTTTTCTGTAATTAAGATATTCAGGTGAACTTTATCTACTCTAATACAATTTCGAAACATTTAAAAAGGGTAAATTAATTACACTGCAGAACGCCAAGGTTCACTTCATTCTAATTATAATAAAAGTGCAGCACGCGGTTTTAATTTTGCTAATGTATTTTTCTAAGTAAGAAAAATATGAATTTCTAAAGTTTTGAAAAATCGTGAAAAATGTTAATTATACTACTCAAGATGTCTCTCAAAACAAGATCGAGAAGCCTAACCTTTTGTTCGATTATTGTAATACTTATTGAGAAAACCTATTAGAACATCCAAAACGGTTCCAATTCCTTCTGACGGAATCAATTACTAAATTTACTGTCCAGTACCTTCTGCCACTTCTGCTCCCCACCTCCCACTCAACACATAGGTCAAACTGGCCGTAGTTTCGAAACTAGATGGTCGGAACAGACCACATGCATTAGAATTAATAATCTTTCAAAAATCGGCGTTTCCTAATTATATTTTGAATTCAGATCACTCTTTTAATATTCATCGTCCATACAGGGTGTTATACACAATGTTGTGAAGAAAATTTAAGGACAAATTGTACATCTCAAAATACGAAATGCTTCGTTTTCATGGTACAGTACAGAGTGTTTAAACTTTTCTTTAATAGGATACGAATTGTTAAACCTCTGTCTTCCCACAGTTTTAATGTTAAAAATATAACTTTATTTGGCTGACATGTTTCGGCTTACAATAAAAAAGCCATTTTCAAACGCTTTGAAAATGGCTTTTTTATTGTAAGCCGAAACATGTCAGCCAAATAAAGTTATATTTTTAACATTAAAACTGTGGGAATGAACGCTTTGAAAATGGCTTTTTTATTGTAAGCCGAAACATGTCAGCCAAATAAAGTTATATTTTTAACATTAAAACTGTGGGAAGACAGAGGTTTAACAATTCGTATCCAATCGTAATACCCATATTAGAGGATGGATCCTTTCCAAACATTTTCTTTAATAGTTTATTTGATATTTATCACAGTAAACATACAAATATTTATCGAAAACCCGTTGAGACACTGAGATGAGTTTTGATACATATTCACATATTCACAATTGTTTTGTAAAATACTACTCGTGACGTTCATGCCGGTAAGTCTTTATGTTTAGCGAAAAAAACTGTACGCCACTGTTTTTGTATCTTACAGTCAGATTAATTCTGCTTAAAAAGTTCCTCTTGGTCTTTTTTGTTCTGACACACCGTTTTCGAAATAAAAATTATTTAATTAACCATCGGAACGATTTATTTAATTTTATTTCTTTGTACTTTGATTCCTTTTGGATGTTTTCTTCTGTTCTAGATTTTATTTACTTTATTCCATTCCATTCATTTCACTTTCCTCACTTTTTTCCATAATTTTAGTTCACCCCGATCTACCCCCTTTCGTTTCTCACTCCAGTCGGGACTACCTTCCGCACCGAATTTTCTTCTCCAATCTAGATTTGTTTCATTCATTTGTTAGTTCGCAACTTCATAATCCTTGCGTTTTAGATTGAGTACTTTGTACTTTAGAACTTGCCACACTCTTTAATTTTTAACTTTACGCATATCATCAGCTGATCATTTGTTGTTCGCCAAATTTTATACCTTGACATGAGGTCAACCGCTACATTTTTTCCATTCGTATTTGAAGAATCTTGTAACGTAACTAGTAGTACAATTCAATTATGTGAAACCCGTGATATGATCTGTTAATCCATTATATGTATATCTACCTTTTTCATCATTTTGGTAGGATCTAATAGCATTTTTAATCGGTCAACTTTATTATTTACTATGTTCTTATCTCATCGTAATTAAGCCTGAAGATGACTTATTATATTATAGTCGAAACTAGTCTCAATTGCAGTTAAGGTTTTAATAAATAAATACCGGGGGAGGTTGGAGTTTTAATTAAATAGCTTGCGTTAACTGTAGCAGTCAACTTATTTTCTTGGCTAATGGCTGCGTTGGATATTGTTGATGACGTTTAAAGTCAATTGATCAGGGCAACTGTTTGGTATTGGTTCTACTTGACTTCTCAAAGGACTTGGACACTGTTAACTACTCTTTGCTATTATCAATTTTATGTTCGATTTTAGCACATTTTCAGTTAGTAATCCGTACTTCAATCACTAACAATCAGCATAGATCCAGACGTTAGTGCTTTCAATAAGGGTAAGATGTCAGCACTGCATAAGGTAATGATGAAAGTAATAATGATAAAGCGCTAAACATCTGCATAGATTCCAACATTAGTGATTTCAAAAAGGGTTGGATGTCAACATTTTTTCGAAAATAGCCGGTTGTACTAAAGCAAGTTATAAAGCACTGAATCTCATTAACGATGCAGATCCAAACGTTAGGGTAGGACAAATTGTTTATAAAACTTCATTTCTTGTCTATGTGAGGAAACTATGAATTATGCAGACCGGAAAATTTAAAAGAACAGACAAAATCTTATTATTTTGTCTATAGTATAGGTACATGTTTTAATAGTGCTCAGATAATATGCTAACTCAGCTAACACAAAGTTAGTGGAGTGATTGAAACGTGTTTTACAAAAGGTTGCACCATATGAAACCTGTTTAAGAAGAAAAGAACACAAAGACGTCAGACTTGAACAAAATACTGGTTTTAAACCGAATAACTGATTTGTACATTTTGAACTCGTTTAATTTTTCATTTTTTTTGCTTCAATAGCAATATGTTATATTCCTTCAATTTATATAAAGAAATTAAAACGTAATTGAAAATATAATAATATAATTTATTATTATATAAATTGAAGAAATGTAACATATTTTCAGTAGTTGTTACAAACACGCGAAAATAACTTTTGAATACCACTGTCAAAGGATTACAACAGACAATTTAGTCTTTAAAGAGACGCCTAAAATAAACATTACTGTCTCCTTCTAACACACCTGACACAAATACAGATGTTTTAAACGTATAGTGTTCGTGTTAGTTCACCACCCGTGGCGACGATAATGTAGCATTCTATTCTCTCTATTTCCAAATATTGTGTGTTAGAACGAAATAGATACAAACTACGAATGTGTACGCCAAATAAAGCGCTAAGCCGAAAATCGCAAACATTCATTTTACAGACTATAGTACCTATACTTTTTATACTTCGTGAGCGGGTTTATTTTAACGAGACGCCAAACTGTTTTCTCTGCGAAAATTTTTGCAAATAGGTCCTACGGGGATGCGCAGGGGTAAATCACGTTGATGTGGTAATTACAAAAAATTGATTAATATCACTTGATTTTTTAGCTAATTTTTTTGTAAGTAATTCAAAATAGCATTTGTCCTACAACAAAAATGAGTCCATCAAGAGTGTCCCCCATCTCAAACATGTAGATATGACTACATTAACAAAAATAATGAATATCAAGCTGATTTTTTTTCTGTAGCATAGTAAATATTTGCATAATTAAATGCCCACATATGTCGTACAAATTAATTGGGCCGTTTTCCCATGATATTATTATTCTTTTTTGTAATTACCCAATCAACGTGTTTTTACCCTGCGCGCCCCCGTAGGACCCATTTGCCAACATTTTCGCAGAGGAAAAAGGGTGGCGTCTCGTTAAAATAAAGTCGCTCACCAAGTATAAGAAGTATACTAATTGATTGATAAAAGGGCGGTCGGCTTCCGGACTATTAGGTTGAATTAGAATGATTGGATAAAACTGCCATGATGCATTTAACTTTAACCGTAAAGCTAGGTTTACATTGGTATAATTAGTAGTAGAGTATTGTGGTAGAGTGAAATTTAGGGGTGAGTCGGACAGCCATTTTTCGCGTCCGAATGCGTCCACCGTCCGAAAAATCTTGGACTTAAACTGTCCGAATCCGTCCGAAGTTTGTCCGGATCGAAACTTTTGTGTCCGTGTCCGAACAAATTTTCAAAAAGTACGTCCGAAACTGTCCGAATTATTTTTTGTTGTCCGAGTCCGAGTTCGTCCGAAAAATGTTAAATGAAATTCGAATGCGGTAACGTAGGATAAATTAAATACAAAATTACACATACAACAAACGGCGTAATTTATTTTTGTCATTTACAAGACAAAAAGTTTAATTAAATAGCAATTAATAATAAACAATTGTTTATTATAAATTGCATGAAACCGGACAAACACAAAAATATCCTTAACATTCCTCGCAACCGATCCATTTCCTTCTTCTCATCGTTGGACCAGGTGGACCTGAGATGAGAAGGTTCTTTTCTTCTTCCAGGGAAGCTTCCATTAATTTTACGTCATTGCATTCCAATGTTTCTCTGTATCATCATATAGCACGTATAATAGCACACAAAAATCAAAATAAATTGAGCACATCACAATTTTTTGGACAATTTCGGACAATGAATCTGAATTGTCTGAAAAATTGTTCGGACATGTCCGTGTCCGAATGTACCGGACAAAATATTGCCTCGGACAGTCCACGTCCGTCGGAAAATATGATTTGCCTGTCCGTCCGGCCGATAATCTCGGACACTTTCGGACGGACAAGTCGCTTCATTAACACCTACCAACAACTCCACGAGAAGGAGAATAATATCGTAATTTCACTATTTTTAATTATATCTACCAATGTAAACCTAGCTTAAGTAAAGTAATTCCGTACAACTAACCCATTCGTTTGTCGGAGATTTATGCAATCGGTGTTTTGTCCACGGTCGGGGTTATGGACATTGGGCGTTTTGGTCACGGTGGCATAATAGTCGCATATTATATTCGGCGAAATGGTCCTGGACGACGAAGTGGCCGTCAGGAGTTTTGGACCATTAAAAATCGTGTCGGCGTTTTGGTATCCAGTCCACGGCTATAAAATAATAAAATTACGAAATAAAGTAAAGGTACCATCTGTTGCTTTAAATTTGCCGGTGTGTGTATTACATAAAAAAATTTCTAAGTGTCATCTATTGGTTCGCACGCATCTGGGGAGTAGAATTTATTTTTTATTTTTTATTAACTTTATACCTATTATCCTTTATTAATCTTAGATCTGAAAGGTCAAAACTTGAAAAATGTGGTAACCATTGCCTTGATTTGCTCGATGAACTAAATATTCCCTGGTGAAGATCACAAAGTTAAAATATTTATAGAAAAAAAAACCATTAGCTCAATTAGGTACAAATCGTGTGAAATATGTTAAGTGTCAATCGAAATCGTTACCTTTTTTAGAACGACATGAACGTTAATGGACACCCTCGTGGGAATGTTTTTTAAATTATACACGATACTTGCGAACCTTTGAGAGTGGTGTGATGATAACCGTTTAGAATAGTTTACGTTAACGATATGCAGTACTCGATAATGATTAAAAATGGAGAAAAACGAAGGTGTGAAGCAAAGCCCTTTAATGGAATACTCGACAGACAGGTAGAAAATTAGAAACGTAAAAAGTGGGAAAGTGTAATGGCCACTGGTCTGCTGCTTGCAGCATTAATGGGTCGGCTTTTAGAAAGTTTGCCGAGTGAGTACGAGTATCATTTGAGGGCACCTAACAGTACCGATACCGAAGCGAATCATTCACTACGTTGTTGTTGTAAAGTTCTTACAACAAAATTAGCGTTTGCGTGTTCGTCTCGCGAATATTTCTGGCGTGTATTTGAACGAAGTTTATGCACGTGTTACATTTGTTAACGTTAATATTGATGTGACCGATGATATTTATTGGGTTTTTACAGAGAACACTGTGCTTATTTCTGTGTCTTCACAACACAATGCTGTGCGTCTTCACGGGGAAGAAGCGATACCCAACCTCAAGATAACCAATCAAGCAGTACACCTGCCTTAAACCATTCTCTCAGAAAAAAAGGTCCGTATTTTTATTTACATTTAAAGAAAGTTCATACTTTTCTAACCCACGGTTGCTCTCAATTGTTCTTTAATTCAATTTCATTCTGTTAACCGACTCGAAGGATAATTTACTATTATCTAACTGGTGTTACTTCAATTAACTTATAAAAAGCAGCGGTCACACACGCTTTATTATGCAATTGTTTATGATTACGATTATGACCATCAACATAATTATTCCTTACGAATTTGCTAGTTATAATTACAAGAATAATTAAATGTCACTTCTAAGCGTTACCGCAATGTTTGTTTTTATAGTCTTTAATTTAATCGATAATTTTTACATTCTTTGTACTAATCAATGAGTCCCAAAAATATACTTTATACAGTGTGGTGGTCTTTTCATCCCGTTGTTCACTATTTAAAGTTGTCTAAATATACGTATAATAATTATAACCCTATCCACGTGTCGAAGTGATCTGCTCGTTCTGCGAATTTTGTGGTTGGTTATAAAATTCCTGTTTTTCAATCACTTCTAAAAACTACTTGCTTAAAACAAAAAGTGAAAAAGAAATAACGCCGACATTATAATTTAAAGATAAAATAATTTAAACGCTATACTATAAAAAAATCAACACCGTGATTATTTTCCAGTCACGTAATGCCAAGAGCGAAACAGTTCAAGAAATACGTTTCAATATTGATGTATTGGATAAGAAGTGGCGCATTACATTTTTGAATAAATCTCATCTTTGGTAGAATTTTCTTATTGTCTTATTTAAGGTGTGAACATCAGGCCTTACCTAAAATTGTTATTTTTCGTCTTGAACAAAATTGTCGTAATAAGATGTGTGAGGACACCAACGAATGTGTGTAGTCTACGTTTGTAAACGTAGTATATACTTCTTTTTTATAAAAAACATCACACCTCGAATCGTTCTAACGTAATGTACATGTAAAAAATTAAACCAAATGATTTGTCGACTGATGTGAAATTACCCCATGGGTTGTATCTACTTACAGAAACCACTATCGCAGTAAAATAACACAGATTACAATTATTTTTTATTTAAATAAATTCACTTCTTTATGTACCTTATCAGAATTATACGACGTTCACCATGACACCATGACAAGGACCTCATGGTCTACTACTATATGGAAAGTTTCGTATGTCTTTCCATGTTTTTCAGTCAAGAAGCATTTTCTTTCGATATTTAACTGATCTTTGATGGGTCTTCTTAGTACTCCTTCATTGGTTTTATGCGTCCAAGGTATTTTTAACATCCGTTGAATTCGATTCATTGTTGATAGTTTTAGAGTCTACGCTTCCACTCCATTCAATAGCACAGAGCAAACAAGTATTTAACCATGGTTTGTCTTAGTTCTAAATGCAGATGTCGGTTATTCATTGCAATATGCAATTGTACGTTTTATTTCGATGAGTTAGGTCTAGTTGGTCCTGCATATGGGAACTTTTGAATTCTTGCACACTAGTTTACTTGGAGTTATACCATCTGGATGTAGGTTACGACTAAAGATTATAAATTTTGTGTTGTTTTCATTGATTTCGATGTCCACTTTCTCCTCTACTTCGTGTATACGTTTTAACAGAATTTTTTATTTTTATTCCGTGTAGTTGCCCATCATGCGCTTTTTTAAATAATTGATCTCATTGAATAATATTGGGAACAGAATACACTATTGTCTGACTCCTTTTTTCACAAGTATCATACCCGAGGGTTTTGAGGGACATAATATCGGCACTTATTTGCTCATTATATTTTAATAAGTAAATTGAGACATGTATATAATTTTAGTCCCACTAGGTGTTCGTTGTTATTGTCTTATTTAAGTAACAGATTTCAATGTGTGTCATTCAATAACCAGCGTTTTGATGTACCAAGGTAGTGTCACAAGAGTCCATTTTGACACCTTTGCTATTTCTTAACTACATCAATGTTTATGTTTACCATGATCATTTCTAGTAAGCATGATCCTAATTTACCATTTGCAAAGCCACATAACAGCTTCAATAATTGGTGTCTAGCTAAAAAATAAATTACTGTAAAACGGCTCTCACGCATTTTTCCCTTAAAAAATCAAGTACTGGAATATACAATATTGTACCTACTTCGTGCTAAATTCTTTAGATGCATTCTTTATAGACCCACGCTTAACTTTTGGTCATGTCTCATAAGATAGCAGTCCACTTATAGCTAGGGTGACCATATTTATTTTCAGAAAAATAAGTACAGAAATAAAAAGTAAGAAAAAGTTGTATTAGGAATAGGTAAAAACGGACAAATCAAAGAACTAAATGTAGAGTGACATAGCCAAGCATCAAAATGAGAATAATAAAAAATAAAATGGAACGTTCGGGAAACAAACTACGCGAACATTCTCAACAACTTCTTAACGTCGTTATTGCATCATGATCAGTGAATCACCGATAAGCATTCTTTTTAAATAAAAATAAATATTTTGGTATATCTATTTGCGATATTTGCATCTTCAAGAAAAAGAAAGTACATTTTAGTGTACTTCATTCTTCTATTAAGGACCTTAGGACACTGGCAGAAAAGAAAGTACTGTCCTACTAAAATAAGTACGTATGGTCACCCTACTTATAGCAGACTGCAATAAAAAATATTACATAATTTGTTACTTATTTGTTGCTAATTTGTACCGGTAAAAAAATTTTTGTACCATCAAAGATTTTCAAAAAAACGGCACACTGCTGACTTAAGTTTAAACTGGCAGCCCACGTGATAGCGCCTTAACGACAGTAGTTATGCGAATGAAACATCAACTATAATTTGTTACTTAACCTGTAGTTTAAAAAATATATGCATTTTTTCTTTAAATGCGTACAAAAACTTTATGCCATCTGCACCGCCATACGAAATTTTTTTCACCACTAACAGGTAATATACCTTATAACAAATTCAAAAACACAATTTTCTAGGTCTGTGGGAGCAGTTTACATACTTTGGCAGTCGGCGGCCAAGGGTAACAAAAGTAAAATTGTTTAACGTCCGTAATGGCAGCGCGGTAAATGGTCTGATTCAAAAGACCCTTTTATTGGAAGTCACGCGCACAAAATTCGGTAACAAATTAAAAAATACAATTTCCTAAGTTTCTGGAAGAAGTTTACATCCTTTGGCAGTCGGCGGCCAAGGGTAACAAAAATAAAATCGCATAATGTCCATACTGGCATGACAGTAAATGGTCTCGTTTAAAAGACCCTTTTATCGGAAGTCACGCGCACAAAATTTTGTAACAAATTAAAAAATACAATTTCCTAAGTTTATAGAAGAAGTTTACACCCTTTGGCAGTCGGCGGCCAAGGGTAACAAAAATAAAATCGCATAATGCCCATACTGGCATGACAATAAATGGTCTCGTTTAAAAGACCCTTTTATCGGAAGTCACGCGCACAAAATTTTGTAACAAATTAAAAAATACAATTTCCTAAGTTTCTAGAAGAAGTTTACATCCTTTGGCAGTCGGCGGCCAAGGGTAACAAAAATAAAATCGCATAATGTCCATACTGGCATGACAGTAAATGGTCTCGTTTAAAAGACCCTTTTATCGGAAGTCACGCGCACAAAATTTTGTTACAAATTAAAAAATACAATTTCCTAAGTTTATAGAAGAAGTTTACATCCTTTGGCAATCGGCGGCCAAGGGTAACAAAAATAAAATCGTTAGTGCACGTAGGTACTATAGCGGTGCGGTAAATGGTCTGATTCAAAAGACCCTTTTATCGGAAGTCACGCGCACAAAATTCTGTAACATATTAAAAAATACAGTTTCCGAAGTTTCTAGAAGAAGTTTACATGCTTTGACAGTCGGCGGCCAAGGGTACTAAAAATAAAATCACATAATGTCCATACTGGCATGACAGTAAATACAATTTCCTAAGTTTGTAAATGAAGTGTACATACTTTAACAGTCGGCGCCCAAGGGTAACAAAAATAAAATAGTTTCCTGTAGGTACGTAATGTCTACCAGACCATTTACCGCCTTGCCAGTACGCACATTAAACGATTTTATTTTTGTTCCCACAGACCTAGAAAATTGTGTTTTTGAATTTGTTATAAGGTATATTACCTGTTAGTGGTGAAAAAAATTTCGTATGGCGGTGCAGATGGCATAAAGTTTTTGTGCGCATTTAAAGAAAAAATGCATATATTTTTTTAAACTACAGGTTAAGTAACAAATTATAGTTGATGTTTCATTCGCATAACTACTGTCGTTAAGGCGCTATCACGTGGGCTGCCAGTTTAAACTTAAGTCAGCAGTGTGCCGTTTTTTTGAAAATCTTTGATGGTACAAAATTTTTTTTACCGGTACAAATTAGCAACAAATAAGTAACAAATTATGTAATATTTTTTATTGCAGTCTGCTATAAGTGGACTGCTATCTTATGAGACATCTTTTGGTCCTAATTGTGACATGAATGCAAAGAAGTTAGGCAAATACATATATATTTTTTCTACGACGACTTGTTAACAATGTTTCTAATAGCATTGTTAAAACAGCTTACTTCGCTTTCATACATAGTACATTTACGCTATGCAATTTTCACCTGATCCCAAAGCTGCTTGCGGTGTATGTATTTAAATACTTTAGCACAATAATGTTATTTTTATTATTATTAATATTATCATCATTCTTAAAGCACAATAATTAGGTTTCTTCAGGATTATTCGGCTGCATTTTAGGTTCACAACATTTTTAGCATACCTTCTCTACAAGAAAGTATGGAATTCCTTCGAAGTGCGCACCAACTGAAATTATTATTCCTAAATTTTTTATTAGTACAATCTGTGATTTTGATCGCGACAGAATTAAACTGGAAATTGTTGGTTTCATTATTGCGTAAGGCTAATTAGCGATAGGAAAATGATTGATTTGCTTTGTATGCATTTAGTATTGTAAATTAAAAACCACTTTGATGACGTATACTAATAAGAATTAGCACACAGTAGCACATCAATCTTCTGTCGTTTTGAATCTCATTATGTTACATTAAAAAAAATGTTGCATTCGACCTACTTCCGCGAGGACTTCATTACAATTGTATAACTTATTCGGCCTCCTACAAAACATTTGTGCAATTGTGTAGATTTGAAGGTTTACAATTATTCTGGATAAATAGGAAGATTGAGTCCCACGATAAATTACGCTTTTGATGTTCTATGAAAGAAAAAGAAAAATTTAAATTGTATTGTAAATATTATTTATTTGGTAATTTAGGATAATTACTTAATGGAAGCTTGTGTATATTGCGTTTTCACTTTTTAAATTTGTGTAGAGTGCCTTGCAATAATTACTTACTGGGTTAATATATGTACGTGAATGATTATATATAATTTACTGAACAAAACATTAACGTATAAAATATAGTTTAAATGTGTAACCAATATTCAATAATTACACGCCCCAGCTTTTCCCAATTACATTTGCGTAAATGAGGTCAAAAAATCAACATGTAATTAATTTTGGGGCGGTATTCTCTTTGGTCTTATTTGTATTTATAACATTTAACTCCAAACACAGTTATTATAGATTAATTGATGTTCAATGAATAATAAATCAAATTGAAATTATATTAGTTTTCCTAAACAAATCGTGATTAATTTAGACGAATGTTTAATGTTGGTTTTCGTTAAGTGCTGTATGCAATAAGAAAGCTATTTTTGACCTAAAAATAACATAAACATGGAACGACGGGCTGTGTTTCGATTTAATTTATGTTTAGATGTTGAAGTGCTAATAAATATTTATATCTTGGTTATGATCTTCAGATTACATACATAAAAACTACATACTCATAATCAGTACCATCTTTATAATCACCAATCAAAATTTTAGCGTGTTGGATATTGGAGAAAATTAAAAAGGTGTGTTACAAAATATCAATATCGCCCAAGTTAGAGGTGGGCATTATATTGCCGTTGTACAAAAATGATCTCTTTCGGACACATTTATTTGATCTTTTTGTTTACCCATATTTTTGATATTTTACCTTTTCTTATCTCAATTATTATTTATTTTTTTACCGCTTTTCTAACTAAAAGTTTATGTAATTTCATTTTAATCTTATCCCCATTTGTCTATACTTGCAAATGTTGTTACGACGAATAGTCTATGTCTAACAAAAACACTTGCTACATACCATTATAGTATTGAATATACTTATATCGAGTTATATCCATATGCTAGTGAAGTAAGTTTTTCTTACAATTTGGAAGATTTTTGATCCGAACCTTTTCGCTATTGCTGATGATATTAAGAGTAGCAGCAAAGCAGACATTCAAGCGCCGGTTATTTTTACAAATTAGAATCTTACGTAAATAAAAACTCGCTACAAATATATTCGTCTGAACGTTTACATTTATTTAAAAATAATCGAAATTTACCGCTGCTTCAAAATAACAAATGTTGAAAGAGATGATTGTTGTAACACGGTTTAAGGTACATAACGAATGATTTAAAAGTGATTCATGCAATTGTCCAACTTTTGAATAACTTGCAATAGTACGAAACGATTGCCGTAATACTATTTGACGCAAAAAGGCCGGGAATTTTTTAAAGCGTGTGACAAAATCAACACTTTTGTAAAGTTCAAGATCACCTTTCCAACATCACTAACGTGACAAACCGCAAAAATTTGCAGTTTAGTTAGTGTATTACTCAACAACGTTAATGTGGACAATTAATTTAATCTTTATAGCGGAAATAGATGACACGATATCCGAGTTATTCACAATAATTTACGTTCATTGTACCTACTTGCCAAATTGTTTTTTTTCCATTCAACAGCTTGTTCATTTTTTGACGCATTAGATATTGAAAAAGGCTGTACACAATTTTTGAATATGATTACATTTTTATACTTCACTTATGCGTAGAACTATATCTTAGAGGAGTGGTTGTATACCGCCATTGTGTAACATATCACATAATGAATCTTTTCTACCATCAGGCAACAGGAAGCGTAAGGGTTATTAAAAAGGGGACTGCTATAGTTCATCGATCTTTCAAAACCGGTTAATAGGGGGTTGCTCATTTCGGCTCATTTATCGAAAATATAGATATTGCTAGGATATTTTGTTTTAGTTTCCGCGTCCCCACGCTTTAAAGTGCTTCAAGTACGTAGGTATTTAATTAGACCGGAAATAATAGTCAAGACTTTAAGAGTGCATAATTAATAAAAACGCTTTCGGAAATTACGATAAAATCTCCTTAAACATTTTCAGTTTTAGTTGTAGTTGATTATTTCTTCGATTATCCTAAAGGATGTTAGAACTAACGGCGATTCTTGTTTAACCAGTTACTTTTCTGCATTGTAATTTGTCGTTTAAGTTTATTTGTAGTACTTGACTGTTTGGGCGGAGAAAACTGTTATCAGTCGAGTTGTAGAGTCAGCGTCTATTAACATTGAAAACAGGTGGTCTAGACGGAATTTTTTGTGTTTGGCTAAAGTAGCCGAATAATCGTTAATTTTTTTGAGCGTTAGAAATCTTGTCACGGCCTGTGGCACTCTTGAGCAATAACCGGTCGCATCGATCATATTTATTTCCTATGGTAATACATTGGTAAAATTGCTTAAGACATAAGTTTTTAAGTGTTAACTTTCTATCAATTGATTATAATGAAAATTGACTAATGCATTAGGATTCATGTACGGCATTTAAGCATAACGTAGCGTTAACAAATATAGCCTGAAGATATACATGGTCATCTGATATTCCAATTTGTATTGCAGTCTGGACTATTTTGGCAAGTTGCCATTTCAATTGGATGAATTAGGTGCGTGTCGAATTTATTTAGTCTGCTACTTTAATACTGCGAAAATTGGCAAGGAAAAGTAGTACCGATTAAGGTTACGGTAATGTCTGAAGAAATAAAGTACCTTCTTTAGTCGTGATCGTGATGTAACATCTTCTCCTCGAGGCTATATCATCTTTTACAGTCACCGTCTTTTAATATAATTGAATGAACTAAGTTTAAATGTCGTCCGTGTCGTCTAATAAGTGGTTGTGGGTTTGGCAGCGTAGGATAAAAAGGTGGGACCAAAGAACAAGTGTTGTTCTGTCGTTTAGTCAAGGTGTGACTGCATATGACTTTTCTTTTTTTCTTCCATAATAAAATTTCAAGGACTGATTTGGTTTAAGAACCTGTCCGAACACATTCTGCTTGTAGGTAATTCAAATTAGTTGGAAAAACTAAAGCACCTTCTAGCTACAATAAACCTGAAATTTTGACCCGACTAAGTAATTTATTGTAATTTAAGAAAACTACATCGCCCTCTACATGACGCTTTTCATAATATTTAGAAACCTTGATGTAAATCAATTACCTAATTGTTACTACTTTTAATACTGCTACATTTTACACGACTGTATTAGTGCAATGCCCTTCACCGATTCAGATTAGAATGTCTCTTTTTATTTCAATTCTTAAGAAATACACAATTTTATGGCATGTACGTACAAAATTATTCAAATTACAATTTATGGTACGTTTAGAAAGCAAATTACAACAAATAGGTCACTTATGGGAATATTCATCATTCCCAATGCATAGTCATGCAACTGCTTAAAATAAGTAAATCTTCTATCTTAACGGCTACCTACTTTATGTATGTACATATAAATGCGTTAAACTACCGCAACGGACGTCACGCATCGATGAACGGTCGCCACGAAGGGAAATTGGCATAACTAAAACAGCATTTCCAAACTAATTGACAATTCTTACGTATGTAGTCCAAGTGTAACATGCAACATTAAGCAATTGGGCGTTACCCATTTCTTGAAAGGACAAAAAGGCCTTCCCACTTTCTGTCACTATCTGGGGCATATTCTTTACAATAATTGTACTGCTAATCTGTAAGCAGAAATTTAATAGAAAGCAACTTAAAAGATTCTAGCAATCGTAGCTGGAATATGAATATTAATCATCTTCATAACTTTCGCATTACTACTTCACCGATTTGGTTTTACAATTTTTTGATTTGGTTCAAACTTTGTCTGTTAAATCCTTTGGTCTAGGTTCAGACTTGACATCAAACTTTTGGAGAACAAATATTTTTTAAATGCGATCGCTTACTAAATAATGACCATGTTTTTCTCGTCTATATCGTTTTATTCTAAATTAATATTTTGTTATTGCGTTGTATGTATGCAGTGTTGACGTATACCTATTTTGGTTTGTTTCTTTACTACATTTATTATTGTATTATGCAAAATGTAGATCAGATCATTATAATACAAACGTAGTCTATACGGTACAAATATAACTAATACAAATTGTGTAACATTTTTTCCGAAACACATACCTACTTTAATTCCCTCACTATTGGTTCAAAAATTTTATTTTCCATTATTTCCCGTCGCGGCAAATGTTTTCCCATATAAATCGAGGCAGTTTGGCACTTTTCCCAAAGAATAGACGTATAAATACTAATCTCCAATATGGCGGACAAGGCCTGAAACCAAAATATGATAGGGAATAACTCAGCAAGGACACAGGGCTTTATTTTCGTCGTGATTGCCCAAGTAGGTTGATTTCAATTTTTCTCGTAGGTATTGGCCTGTTACGTTGAGTGAAATATATTTTTCACTCAACGCCTGTTATTTGAACATTAGTTTTTTGCGCACAGTTATTTTATTTATTTATTTAGTAATGTTTCTTGAGTCTAAACTAGTGTAACTATAATTTCGTCATCCTACACCTCGACTATTGTTCTCGAAAGGCTATATCGGGATATAAGGTATTTAACGATGGTGCTAAAAATAACTCTGAATACTTATTTAACCTCTTTGGAGCAGTATATTCTAAACTGCATTGAAACATTGAAACTGGAGATTTATTCTTCAATAGGTTGTTCAAGAAGCACAAATATTGCACTAAAAATCGCCCTTTTTAGTTTCAATATACCCTGACAGTTATAATGAGAGGTAACCGAGGAGGTGACATGATCGCTGTAGTTACTGTCAAACGAAAATCTCAGACATGTATTCTCTAAGGACTGCAACTTATTTTTAACCTCCATGGTTAAGAATTAACTATAGACATTGCTGCAGTAATCGACGTTACTTAAAATAAGAGTTACATAAGTCCATTTGACATGCACAGGTAACACACGGTTGTACCTATAAAGCTTTTGTGTTTATAATATGCTGTACTTATCGTACTAGTTACGTGTGTTTCAAAAGTTATTTCACTGTATATTATTACACCTAGGTTTTTGCCATATTCAGTAATGTTTATTACACTGCCGTCCATCACTATATCAATTGGTTTTTCGCTTATCGCTTTTTTAACAATCTGTTGCAGATCGCTACTGTTTTCTCAGCATTTATTATAAGTTTTGTTCATATTCCCCAACTTACAACTCATGTACATTTGTGTTCTCCGTATTCATGGATTTTGCAGTTTCCATTTAACACGGAATAAAGGTCTGCTGCGTAAATACAGAACAACAGCGGATCGAGGATACTACCCTGAGGTATCCCACGCTAACGTGGTTGGAGATGTGAATATTTGTCTTTAATTTGACCATTTGTTGTCGATATAAAAGGTGTTTCTGTTTGGGTCCATATCCATCGATAAAGTAGGTAATCGTTTATTAGATTAACGTTTTGTGGTCTTTATGAGTGATATTCCAAGCTGCAAAATTCTTTCATAGTTGTTTAGGATTACGTTTGTTCATTCGGCTTTGTAGGTTAATGTACGCAATTCTCTCATATTTTATTGCCAGCGATAAGTAGTTTCGGATATTTTTGTAATATTGTAAACTGCAGGTTTATATTTCCATCGTCAACCATGATTAAATCTTCGACTTCTGTACAGATATAGACATACGTTAAAGCGTCTTCCAAATTATTATTTCCATGGGGTAAACGCTATGAAATATTTATTCTTCACAATTGAAAGGAATTGCTATTATTATTGAGTACGCCGAACTAGCTATAATGAACAATAAAAATCAATGGCGATCTAAGTAAGTATATATTTATTTAGAAACGCACCTGTCTGGGTTGCGTGCCAAAAAAGTGTCCTAAATAAGTGCAGATCACTAAATATTAATTGGCGTCTAAAATTTGAACACAATAGCCACAGTGGTTTCCTACCGTACCCATCGTGTTTAATAACTTTTAGTTCTACAATTATTTTTAGATTAACGATCAAAGTTTAAAATAAATTTGCATATTCCAGATATTTATACTGTGCCTGGGATTTATAGACGTGTTTTCCGAAAAGTGTATAACGTCATAGTACGTAAGAACAATGCCAATTGCGTATGTTACACACTTTTTTTCTTATTGGAAGTAATTTATCAGCGTGGTTGTTTAAATATCAACTGTGTAATTTTAAAACGTACAATTATAAATAGATGTAGAAAAGGAAGCTTCCAGCCAACGTAACCCATAATTTATTTTAATCGCCAGACAGAAATCTGACTCAAATTTAAACTTTTAAGTTTCGGTCTGAAGACGTAATATTGGAAAGATGTGGTAACGAATAATTAAATTTTCTGCTATTGGCTTAATTTTGGGGCGAGACCACTTGAAAATAAAAATAAACTAACATTTGCGTAGGTTCTAAAACCATACTAATTCATATAATGTTATCTAATTCTTAGCTTTCAATTACTGTGTCGGTTTTAAGTGCTAAATCCTTTTAACCTTAAAATAAACTTAATTTGCAGTGATGCAAAACATCATTATTCGTTTCTCTTGATTCTACAATTGAAAAATTGAATGGCCGAGATATTTTCGCAACAGCAACGTGTAGAGTTAAGCAATTTAATTAGTTTAATAAACTACAATTTTTATATGTAATCTTCATAAAAATCATTGGAAATTGCTCGGTTAATTGGTTAACTTTTGAGTAATCTGGCACGTTCCCCTTCAAGTTTGCAATTGGCGTAAATCGGACTGAGTCATATATGTTGTTATATATTCACGAATTTAGATCGTGAGTGAGGGTAAACCTTGCATGCAATTTTCATTCGTGTTATGTGAAAATGCAATTAACATTTTTTCTACATGTACAATAACGGAACAAAGTTTAAATACCTTTTTTAATATTATTGGTATCATAAAAATGTCTCGCTCGTTTGGTATTCATATCAAAACATACGAATCTATTAACGACTTAGAATTTTATGCTATTTATGAAAGACGTTTCAATTACCACCGTATGCAAGATTCGTGGTATCCTGACGATTGGGAGGGTAAAATAATTTCATGCGTTTTTTTTTAATTATTAAAAAAGGCATGGAGAGAAGGAAAATTATAATATATAAAGTTAATAATTTTGTTCGTAGATGTTTAAATAAATCCAATTTAAAAACTTTTTGGCTACTTGAATTAATATGTAAAAGAAATGATAACGATAACAGGTAATTGTTTGAATGTTGAAGTGATTTAATTGTAAAACTAGGAGTTTCGGAGGAATATTGTAACCCATTGGATCTTGTATATTGTTTACTTAGTTTGAGTATACATTCCTTAAGTCATAATAATCGTGCGCAAAGCTTGTGTTTTGAAATTTAGTTTAGTTTACCATGTACAGGGTACATCGAGGTATTGCCTGCAACCCTGCATAGAGGAAGGTAAATAAGATTCGAGCATAAATTTAATGTGTTTGTTGGAATATGAAAATTTGATAGGAATTGCTAAAATGTACATAGAAATAGTTCGATACATATCAGGATTGCCTATGTACGGACTTCACCACTTGAAACATAATATAACCAAACCAATATAACCAAAACTGTAAAAACAGCCAACTAATCTTTTGTTTACGAGTATTTTGGTCACAATCATCACAAAAGAGATCGGGGAGAAAAAATAATTCATAAAAACTATCAATATAATAATAATAATAATAATATTTATTGAGCATGAGAAAATGAGAAAATATTGTATAAAACTAAAACTAAAACTAGACTAAACTAACTAAAATGAAATAACATAAAATGACATAAAATAAAATAAAATAAAATAAAATAAAATAATGCTCACAGGAAAAAGGTCGGCAAGGCCGTTTTTCACTTTTCCCAATAGGTTATATTAACAATACATAGTTACATATAGCTTGAAGAGGCATCTTATTTTAATAAGTCTTCTGCATTTTGGCTAGGCATTCTTTTAGATTTGTTTTAAAGTTAGTGAAAGTAGTAGATTGCGAGAAAACATCTTTAAATACATTTATAGTTATATTTCCTTCATATTTGAAAACTTTGTTTTATTTTTGAAGGCGAGAATGAGAAACGGGGGAAGAAGAAATTATACAATAGAACCTCCTCAAATAGCATAGGTATACGTTTTATGTGCAATTGAGAGCTTAATGTGTAGTAAAATATAAAAATGTGAAAACATGAAACTGTCTGTGGCCTAGTGCCAAAATCTCCTAAAAATGTTACCTTCAAATGTATTTTGTCAAAAAATCAAACCAGAGGGTTATGGCAACCAACTGTAATGGTTGTTAGTCATATACGATTGCAAACACCCATGTCCTGAAATATTTTATACTATGAACGCGGTATGAACTCGACACCGTTCGTTGTCTTAGTGGTATACGGTTACGTCCCGTACACCACGAACGATTATTAAAAAAATAGGGAGTTTTTGGATACCTATCGTAAAAGCAAATACGGTAAACGCTAAAATCACGTGACTTACTTCTGCGCTTGAGCAGTCTTATCGTAGCGTAATACGATAAACCCAAGCAAACCGTATAAGTTTTCGTTACCGTTAATTAGGGAATTTACAAATGTATTGGTAGGAGAAATTTCGTTTAATACCTACAGCTGTTTTATTTTCATGTGCTATAATTCTTCCGTTTTACTATCAGATTTCTGAAAATAACAAACACGTCAACTTTTTAGGTTACTTGGACTACTATAGGACACCATATTTACACATTTATTTACTTGCCTTTACCGTATCGATTTACGCTCCTTTCACACACAACGATTTCGGTCGTACGGTAAAAAGACGTACGACCACATATCTTTAGTGCAATAAAGAAATATAGGTACGAGACCTTTCACACAGGACGACAACGACATATTGTCGTGTCGACTGTCGTTGTCATTTAGCTGTCGTCTACTGTCACTGCAACGGACGACAGTCGTGCCGTTCCGTGAGTACAGTTGCGCACGCCACCAAATGAATGCTTTCACACATAACGAATTTTAGTCGTATGATACCTATCATATATCGTGGATGGTGGATCCAGTGGCATGCGAAATGGCAGAAAATATTGATGGTGAATTTTTGATTTGCCTGGTTGAAAGTAGACCTGTGCTATGGGATAAAACCCTGGATATTTTTAAAAACAAGGACGCAACTAAAAATGCCTGGCGTGAGATTATCGTGGAAATGTCTACGACAATGAATTAACCATAATGCCACAATATTTGCCCGATTCATTGCGACGCACTATGCTCTTAATGACATCAAGAAGTGTACTAAGCTCAAACAACGATAATAATATATCGTTGTGTGTGAAAGGAAATCAGCTACGATAAACAGTCGTACGACTTTTTACCGTACGACCCAAATCGTTGTGTGTGAAAGCAGCGTAATTACGATATCCAAACAGATTAACCACTAGACTCGTGAGGCTCGAGTCTAGTGAAGGTTTATCCGCCACTGTATCCAAATACACTGTATAATGTGACATACGATATTTAGTTTACCGTATTGAATCACGTGATTTTAACGTTTACCGTATTTGCTTTTATGATATCCAAAAACTCCCTAATGTTTCAAAGAAATACTGATTACCTTCATATTTTCATTACTTTCTAGATCTGTAAAATACGTATCTAAATGTCTGGTAATACTTCGCAAATTCTTTTTCTATGGTATAGAAGTAGATTAACCGGTGATAAATAAGTATTGGAATGCAATACCAGATAATGGAGTTGCATTCGTGAATGATTGCCAAGTCAACGTTTGGCACATCACTTGGCCAAATGACCACGACCTATTAAACCAGAAATACACTACCCCCACATTAATAAGCACATAATACAACGAACGACAAAAATTATTTTAACCCTTAACCAGCGACGTCGGTCTGTGAGACCGCTACCGTTTTTTGTTTTTAGCCTAATTTTCGTAATTATTAATTGTGACAGTTGGGCACCTATCTACCTTCAAGTTAGACTATATTTAGCAGAATGACTATACAATGGTGTCCCCCACTTTCTTATTGTGTGATTAAAACCCGCTAAAGTTAATTAACTAGCGGTCCGTGTGACCGCTGCTCGCGAGTAACGAGATTCCTCGTAGCCAAAAAAGTATGCAAAACATGCATTTTCAAAAACATAGAAGAGGATTAGTCTTTAGTTATAATATTAGTATTAGTTTTTGGCAAAAAGAAATACCGATTAATTTTTTTACGCATTTTTTTTGGCATCGTCTTCAATTACCATTATCCAATATTTATTCTGATCAAACCAAAGGAAAAAGAAATCATCTGTATTTTCATAATGAAAGTTGACAAAAACAATCTAGTATT
The DNA here is from genome assembly GCA_036250285.1 of Pyrocoelia pectoralis. Lineage (NCBI taxonomy): Eukaryota > Metazoa > Arthropoda > Insecta > Coleoptera > Lampyridae > Pyrocoelia > Pyrocoelia pectoralis. The sequence goes on from CM070082.1 coordinate 17,686,974, forward strand.
ATTGTTCATTATCATTTACTAACATTTTCTAACAAAAAGTGGCTAATATAGCCTAGCGGTCTCAGAAACCGGTAGTCGCGTATAGTGCGATTCGAACGGACGTCGCTGGTTAAGGGTTAAATGTGTCTAGATTGTTTCAAAACATAAAAATGTCGTGGTAGTAGCTTTGTTTGCCTTATATTATTGTGTTTAGAAAGAAATCTCGGTCAGTAATGAAATCGACATCGAAATAATGTGAGCTTTACGCACATTCCCTTTTTAATGTTATGGTAAACCTCAAAAGTATGAAATACGTTATACTGTTTCACGCATAATAAATTTTAAAGATGTTAATTTAGCAGTAATTACATTTTGTTAATTAGTAGAAAAAGTGAGCTATAAATAATAACTCATTCGGTATAATTGGCTAAAAGGTCGAATTGATTAGATAAGAATTATCACGAATTAATAAATATTGATTTAATACTCTTTTTCGGTCATAATTAATGAAACCTATTTTGTTTATTAGCAAAATCTTTATAGGTACATACTAATTTTTTAGACGCTCGACCCTTTTTCATTGTGAGTGTTTCCCAAATAGTCGTTTATTAAATGTATATAGGTATATACAATAATATATCTCGTTAAATTTTAAATCAATTTAACTTATCACATTTGGTTAACCCAGTTTTTTGCTCTTTGTATCGGGTGCCCTAATTAAATGCATGTGCATGTTGTCATCTTCCTTCGACTTCGTTTAATCCTGCATGAACTAGCCGCTAGCGCTTTGTTTCAAAACTTTTCCCTTTTATTTTTCCCCCTTTTTTTGCTTATAGTCAGCCCCACAAGTAATACCTGCTATTGTTAATCCGCTTTTGACACCATACAACAAATACGATTGCATATTTTGATGAAATTGTTCCATGGGAAAACGGTTACATTATGTTCTTATAATTTCGAGGGTTTTAAGATAAAATATTCTTGACACATTCACATTTTTTTATAATTAATATTGCTATTTATGCTGAGAAATCCGCGGGAATCTTTATGTAATAAACATTTTCTTTGGTATTCTATAAAAATATTTAAATTACAAGTTATTGCGTAACACAAAACTTATTACTTTCTCATGTTTCGTGTTTACTTTCACGAATGTATTATTTAATAATAAGCTTTAAATCATTCTTAAATTGATTTACGCCCCCTACAATCTTCCAAAAACTACAATATTAAATAAACTGACGAAGAAAATGTATGATTTATATTTATCTCGCTTATTAAACCTTAAACGAATTCTGGTATTTACTTACGCAATCAATTTAACTACGAAATATCGTACGATTTCCCGTAATTTATTAACAGTGCTAACTAATACTCCAATTCGTTTCGTAAATTCGTTAACATTCAAGATTGCTGAACTAGGCCCAGTTTTACATTTTCAGCTTGAATAACTTAATCACAACGTTATTAATGAAGTGAAACGAAGGTCTGGTCTTATAATAGATAGTTTCCAACATTTTTTGTCACTTTTCCAAAAACATAGGAGCCACAGATTCATTATAATCTATTTTAGTTTTCGTTTCTTATTCAGTGACATTATTATAGTATATACAAAAATTACGAAATGGAGATGGTTTCCAATTTCAATGCCCGTCATGTGGACGTTATTTTTTTTTAACTCTTCTGTGTAGGTACTTAACATATTAGATATAATTGCTTAATTATTAGGAACGGTAGAAGTGGTTTCTTCTATTCTCCAAAATAGTTATCATTGCTTTAAAAATTCTCCCTAAAATCATTAAATTAAATTTACATTCTGTGTATAGCGTTCCAGATGTTTTCAGTCCTTTTTGTGTTTTAGGTACATATATTTAAATTTCAAGAGCCCTCTTAAAACGATGATGGCATACGCTTATACAACATGGACTGACTTTTCCGAATGCGCTGAGTTAATGTCTCTCTTTATTGATAACACCCCCCAAACTTAAACCGTTTTGGAAGGAACAGGTCTTTCATTTCCTGCTTGCATATTTTTAGCATCTCTGCAAAACTTGTCGTCATTTAAAGTTAAGTAGTGTACAAATAATGTCAGTGATATAGCTCCATATCATTTGGACATATCAGTAAAGGCTCTAAATTTCACAACTGGAGACCCCTATGCTTACGGTTTTAAATTCTGAAACAGAGCTGTACAGTATGTAAAGTTGTAAATACTTTTTAGTACTAAAATATGTTCAGTATTTAACTATGTATGTACTTTACTAAAACTGGTATTCGTGTTTGTGAACAGACATTATCGTTTACCTACATACTTTTGAAAAGTGTTTAAGTAACTGGGGTAACAGTATTGAAATACTTTTCAAATATTTAACTATTTTTGAAGTATTAAATACTTTCGAAAGTATTATTTAACTACTAAAATATCTAAATACTTTTGTTGCAAAAATGTTGGCTTCATTTCATTTTTGTTGTAACGAGGAATTTGGGTAAGCAACTAGACTTAAATAAACGATAACTATTCAAAAATAATAGGATTATTACTTTTTATCATTTTGGTTTGTTCCATATTGACAGAGTCATGCGTTTTTTACAGGAACGAGTTAGAGAGTTATAAAATTACGTCTTGACACGAATGTATTTTTTTGTTCACTTTCATTATAATGCAGAGCATTTATTTGAATTCAGTTAATCGAGTTAGCATATTCCTACAACTACATTCGTACCAAGCTACAGGTAGTGAGAGAAGGTAAATACTTGGATCACGTTCGACGAAGAGCTTGCCTTCAAATGACATCTGCAGAAGATATCGAACAAAGTCACAAAGTTCTTGTGGGCTTGTAGACGGGCGTTCGGGAGCAAGTGGGGCCTATCTCCAAAGATGACCCACTACATATACACTCGAATGATTAGACCGATCATTACGTATGCGTAACTTGTGTGGCGGCATAAGATCTTCACCCAGAAGAAAACATATAAATACTTAGCAAGGTGCGGCGCAGGGCTCGCCTAGGAAGTACGGGGGCAATGATAATCACCCCTACGGCAGCTATAGGGACTCTATTGAACCTGACGTAATTAGGACATAGGGGCATGCCGGCTGAGAGTCAACGGCGAGAAGGGTGGGGCATTGGCTTATATTTGACGAAATCTCCAAAAATAAAGACCTCAGTATCATAACTGAGAGGATACCAAAAATTGTTTGTCCTATTAAGCTGTTTAAGACAATAATCCCCACTCGGTACGACTGAGAGAATATTCCAGCAATGTGAAGCTGAATGGAATCGTGTATTACACAGATGGCTCGAAAACAACTAAGGGCACACTGGTTCTGTAGTGTATGGTAGCAATGGACGGATCTGCAGAATCTTTGTAAGTCTGGGACAAAAAGCGACTGTGTTCCAACTTTCCAAGCCGAGGTATATACATCCTGACAGCAGCTGCTCAGCTATTAAAGGAGAACCTTGCCAAAAAGAAAATCCTTATAATTACAGACAGTAAAGCAGCGATTTCAGGCCACTTTCATCTGAACAAACACCTGCATAACATGGGACAGACTGCAGGGGTTGTGGCGAAGAATCAGAAACACCACACCACGTCATTTGTCAATGTGAGGCATACACAAAGGCAAGGGAACACCTACTTGGAAATGAAAAGATCACACAAGAGGAAGTAACGAAGATTCGCTCTACTGAAATCCTGGACTTTGTTAAAGATACCTACAGGTGTTGTAGAAGGGTAGACAATAGCGGGAACCAATTGACACCACCTTTAAAACAAGTAATAATAATCCTACAGAGTAGGACAGAATCCATAATGACTATAGCACTACTGATAATCAAGTGATCTGATCAGTTAATGTACCAGAATTTATTCATCGAAAACTTGTGGTGGTTTAATGCATCAACAAATAAGTCGTTATTTCCCGGACGAATCCGATTTATTTTTAGGTCGCCTAAAAAAGGTAATTCCTCATGAGGTACAATTTATCATAATCCAATGCGAGACCTTATGGTGGAAATTAGGCGCAGTTTACACACTATCTCCGAGACCATATTTACGCTTTTTTTTTTGTTTTGTTTATTTTATTTATTTTTGTCTTTTGGTCCTGCTAGCTTAATATGAAGGTAACAGCGCCACTGTTTTTTTCAAAACGGCAAGGAGTACAAAATTTTTATTAGTGGTACAAATTAGTACAAAATAAGTACTAAATAATTAAATAGGTCCGATTTGGTCCTGCCCACTGAAATATAAGCAACCTGGAACGCTTACGCTTAACTTACAGCCGAGCCGACAGAAAGGGAATTAATGTAGGGTCATTCGGTCTCTGTCTTGCTGATTATGTTATTGTATCGTATAAGTAATTTTCCGACAAACGCGAAACTCGTAAAACAATCAAAATGCTTCAACAGCTTAACTGTGAATGAGTACAACAAGGACAAAATGACCCTTCGTTATTGCTATCGCACGCTCGGTTTATTTCCTACAGGTTAAATGCACCGTGCGCGTTCCAGGTTGCTTATATTTCAGTGGTCCTGCCAGCTTATGAGAGGTTACATAATCACAATTATTGCTCTGATAGATTCACCTCACTTTCAGTTTTATTACTGTATCTTCCGATAACTGTGCGTATCCTTCAATTTTTAATTTGAGCTCTTGTTATGGGGTTGCAGGTGTCTTTAATTCTATGTTTTTGAAAATTTTACCGGATTGTATTCTCTTTTGCTACTACATACTTAAATCAAATATTTATATTATAAAATGATAATTTAAGCATTACACCGTTAATATGTAATGAGTGTATAATTTAAATAGCTTATTTTCAATATTTTCTTATTACATTACTTTCAAATTATGCGTCGAAAACAGTTGGATAGCACTGCCACTGGAAGAGGCAATTTAATTACTATAAATTGTTATTGCTTACAGTTATTTGGTAGATTTCTACAAACATGCTTTGGCCTTCGTTGAACCGGAGATATTTTTAAGATTGCCCGCTATTTAGTTGTTTATTGATAAAAGTTATAAACTAGCTTTTTTTTTTATTAAAACACCGGTTTTCCTGACTCGATATAAAACAACGGCATAATAATCGCAATAACGAGATTTATTTAAGAACAAAATAAAGATTAGAATGACACATAATTTATAATGCCATAAACGCGCTATTTAGTAACTAACAGGAAGAAAAAAGTGGTACCTATATACAAGTTCTTTATAATTCTTTATTGCTTAAATAAAGTACATACTTAGTTTTCCTCTTTTATGTATTTAAATACATATTTACCTTTTTCTTCAATTAAATTTTGATTTGCGTAGTACGATTAATAAATCAATAAATAGACCAATTTCTGCATGTAAAGTACTCGCGTTAATTGTAATTTAAATTCTCTTTGGTAAACATTTTCAAATACGTCACTTCAATAAAATTGTAGGTTGTTATTAATTTACTATCGTCGTAACATTCAATTGAAAATTAATTAAAATAAACGTCATTTTATCAATCGACGAAAAATAACATTGTAATGTGCTTCGTTGACTCTCAGATACCAGTGGACGTAGAAAGTAGGAAGTAACAAAAATTAAAAAAATATTTGGATGATGTGATCACTTGTTACAATTTTTGTTTATTTATTCCGAAACACCTTGACTACTACTTTTTTTCTTTATTAATGCATGGCTTCAAGGTTTTCAAGTAAAGGAGCGGATTAAATTAAAAATCCCCTTCCCAGTGATTTCTTACCAAAAAGAAAATTCCTTATTAGTTTTAAGGCTTTAATTAAATTGACTTATACCTACTACTTTCATTTGATAAATATAGATATGTATAATGATCTATGTGAGGTCACTTACTTACCTGTCAGATGTCCACGACCTGTTTTATTGTGGTTTCATCTTCCTCGCCCTATTATCATTAATAGCCTTTCTGTGGATCTTACACCTCTCAACAACTTGTCTAACCATCAAGTTCAACATTCTCGTTTAATTATACAAGTCATGTGCCTCATTATCTAACAAATCTTTTATGTAAGCTCCGCAAATATAACACAAATATTAGGCGCTATTTACTATTTAATCACTCCTATATGCATTACCTTTCTGCCGCAACTCCTTAAATACAGACATCGCTCATTTATTTAATTTAAAAGCGCTTATTAGCTTTTTTCGCTTACGTAATCACTAAATTGTGTAACTTATTAATATCAGAGGTAATTTAAACAATTCTTCGTTGCGTACTATTTAGAAATAAGCAAATAGTTGACAAAAACATTGATTAAATCCCGCGATATTGCGGTATGTCCGCAGTGTGTAATTATAGATTGACAACAAATCAGAACTCGCAACCTCCCTTTGTCAAAGTATTTTTATTTTTAAAATTGTAAAATTAAATTTTACGACAATTTTAATAATTAAATTAATTGTAAAATTTAATTTTACAACAATTTTAATAATAATAATACTTTGTCAAGGGGAGGTTGCGAATTCTGATTTGGTGTCAATCTATCACAAAAACCCCTTCGTGAATTTCGAATCTTATCATCATGTGTGTAATTATCTACATTTCGTTTTATTAAATGTTTAATTTATTTTCAGCCGTAAAATGCAAACGATCATCATCCTATTCCGTATCTAGTAGACCAAGGCCAGTTATTATCGTGCGGGTAAGTTTTGATGATTAAAATTTTTTGTCCGCTTGCATTTTTTACCGTCTCTCACAATATGCAATAATGAATGTTTCTTTAATATTTCGCTAAAGAAGTGCCGAAAGTGTCAATGTGATGACAAACGCTAAGTTGCGTGGAGTCCTACATTACCAAGTTTGTGTAACTCATTAATTACCATGAAATAACAGGTAGGAAGCTTACGTGAAAGTGTTATTTCAATCTCATTTCTACAATATCCATTCACCATTTAGCGCTAAAAGTGATAATTAACATAATTTCTAGTAAACGGAACTATGACTATTTTTTTACACCATCAAAGAGATGTAAACGTTCGTTGGGTGTAAAAAAGGCTTAACAAAAGCGCGTATACTCATTAAAAAAATATCACGTAGTAGTTTGCATAATTCATTAAATAATGCAATTGTCGTAACTATAATGTGAATTGTAAGTATAACTACATTCTGAAGCAACTCGGTACACGTGTGACGACCGACATTTTATTAATGCCTCGAATTTTAATCTTGACTTTTGAACAATTACGTTGTTTTTTTTTCGATTATAGACAAGTAATTAAAAATTAATTTTCCACAATTTGCTTTAATTTGTAGCTTTCTAATTACTTTTTCTGAGTTTTGAACGTATTATCCTTGAGCGGACGACTGTGTACTTTATTCTATTATTATTATAGTACTTGTAGGCTGATACAGATTTTTAATTCCATTCTATTACATTATCGAATTCAGTCCCTGGAACACCCATTGTAAAAATAAATACGCCGTATAATAATAATAGTTGTTGCTTAACATCATTTTCTATAATCATACATTTAGATAGGTAAATTTAAGTAACTTTCAGAGCATATATTAAAATTTAAAACTATATAATTTCGTTTATTTAGAACAATGCATATTGAAATTTTGCAAACAATCAAAACTGATATCACCATTTGTACATGGAATTAAGGATGGTAACGTATAAGTAGTGATTAATATGGGCTATGTGTATAGTTCGGTCTATTAGAGGTAGTAATTAGCAGAAGTGATGTAATATACCCTGAAGTGTGTATCTAAATATTAATTAGCAACCACTAATATTATTATAACAATAAAAATTTAAATTTTATTGGGTGCGGTTAAATATATATGCACTGCGTTGCCTTGCAGCTATTCAAGTATTTATCTAGCTGTAATTATCTTGTAATGTTACATTTTTTACATATAAATCCAAACCAAACGTTTCAAATTTGCAGATTGACGCAATACATCTTTACGTGCATACGCAGTCATCCACTAATTATATAGTCAGCATGTTGTTGATGTCTTGTAGTCACTACATTGTTAATCTGTAATCATGCATGCTACGTACTTGATGGCTTCAAATTATACTTGACTAGAATTTAAATCTCGCTTTAGGGTTAGAAAAACGAGAACCGAAAAATTGTATACATTTATGTAAGACAGTATATAAGTATCGTAGTATTCAGTATGTGGGTTACAATAATTTATTCCAACAGTCGTTTTAGATCATAGGCAGTTTTGAATGATATATGTGGCTTCGTGAGAAGTATTGACTGTGGATTTGTAATTTGTTCATTAGTCTTTTACATTATACTGACAGTATTGACAATCGTCTACATTACACAGTATGCATTGTTTTGTTATTAGCATTTCCAAGTTCGACGACTGCGTAAGCGGCAGTGATGCAAGACCCATATTAATCCAAAAGCTGCTAAAGAAAGGCACCTTTTTATCGGATTAACTACCTACTTAGGTACGCGTGTGCGGATCGATCCAAAGTAGTGCCATACTTAAAGGAAGACAGCAGAACTATCACGGCAGGATTTCAGATCATCTGATTAAATTGACCTAGTATGAGCCAAATTTCATTTTTCTGTTTAGCAATTGAATTCGGCCAATTGGTACAAATCTTCAATGCACGATTATCTTGTTAAGGGGATGAAAATAATCGCAAGATCTTTCCGGCCACCTTGGAAACTTCCTTGCAAGTAAAATCATTGTGCCTCTGGCTGTTTGATATGTAGTATCGTCCTGTTAGGTGTAACTACTTGAGAATACGTCCGTTATTCGTTAATCCACAAACGTTTTTCAACCTCCAGGTCTGGCAAATTTGTGTATTGACTTATTCATCAAAGTGGAAAAACCATAGACTTTGTTAATGATCTGTAGGTTTTAACTCGTGGGTTAATTGCACCTTGTTCTTATAAAGATGTAAATCCTTTACCACTATTCGTTACAGAGAGATTCTGAAGACGTGCAATATTCCTGAGAACGATGCCACATCGTCGTTGTACTCTCGTTTTTGGTGACGCTCACCTCCACCCTCAGCTCATCTTACACAACGTTAATAAACGTGAGGAGTTACTTCCATCACCAAATTTCCGAAAAGAACGACGAGATTTGGTACACTTCACCAACCAAACATTGAAATGAGCTTGCGAACTGTCACGTTACTCTCCCGTGTGGCTGCTCTCTATTGACTAATTGCAACTGCCATATACGAAATTATATCCATCTTTCAATATGGATCATCACGCTTTACATTAAAATTTACATGGGCGTTCCCTAACATAAACAGAAATTAATAAACTGTAATCGAAACATTCAACCATAAACTTTAAGTGGATGTGTTGAGTGAATAGAAAATTCGCATAAAGTGTATAAAAAACTACCCCAAATCCGTAGTCCAATGTTTCAACAAAAAAAAAGCTTTCAGTCCATTAGGAGTCCAGTAGTAGCATCTTCTGGTACAATCTAAACTTCTATGAAGTAAAGATCGTGTCATTAGGAAATAATGGATTAAATGTCCATGTTATTTGAATAACTCTTGGAAACGTTACGTATGATAGCTAGAGCTACCCAACCTTAATTGTAAATTTAACGACAAAATTCAAGGGTTTGTTTCACATTTCCTCCAAAATAGAAACATCGTCTAAATCAAAAAAGTTCATTTGAAGTGAAACAATAGAAGGAACAGTCAAGAGTAACCTAAAAAATGCGACATTGAATACAGTAGTACGTATTTCCGGTTTTCCTGGAAAAAGTGCTTTATAAGTCGTGAACCATATTCAGTCAAAGTATATTTAGGCTTACCTAGAAGAACTGGAAGTTGGAACCCTTGTGGCCGTTAAACACAACACTGCAAATACCAAAAACCACAACAGAAATTTACCAGATCGGACGCGTTTCGACAGCTAAGCTGTCATCATCAGCAAACACCTTATTTTAAGCTTACTCTTCGGTGGATTGAAATTATTCTGAAGGTCAATTTACATGTTTCCCTTGTTTTGAATGAAATACCTGCTTATATTGTGTAATTGATGCTACGTCTAAGATATGGATGTTAAAATAAGGAAGGAAAGGTAAACTGAACGACTTAAGATAATGTGACTTTTGAGGGGTAGGGGTACTAATTGAGTATCCATATGGACTCCATATTTCGGAATGGTGCATACTAAACCATTAAACCTCAACTAACAAGTGAACCCCGCTTAAACTACAGAGGGATGTGATTAGTGAAACTAATACTCATTTAATATATTCACACTAACCAAACCAGGGGCGTACGGAGGATTTTCGTTCGGGGGGGGGGGGGGGGGGGTAAAAACAACATAAAAAGAAGCATTTTTTTAAATAATAATAATCTAAATAACAAAGTTAAGACGTCTAGATAAGCGCGCAAGACGATTGATTATTTCTTCGGGATGACAGCTGTAATCTCAAAATTAACATTATTATTCTTATTCTTTGTGTTTAGAAACAGTGATTGAGCCTTTAATGAATATTTCAGGGGGGGTTTTAACCCAAGAACCCCACCCTTCGGTACGCGCCTGAACCAAACTGCATGCAATAAGTTATTTAAACATTTTGATTAACTCCTCTCTTTCCATATATTGTTATTATATTTCTAAAAGGAGTTCTGTCCTCCATTTTCAAAGCTTGTTACTTATTCTTCTTTTCTTCTATTATTTTTATTCAGTCATTTTTTAAACTCGTGAAATACTGCATCCACAACCGTTTGTAGAAATTGAACCGTCTTTCTTTCAAATGCCTGTTCCTTCTAATTGTATTTTGTATCTTGATAGCCAGCGTAACTAGAAGAACTGAAACCCGTATGGTCGTATCATCGTCACTATGGAACTGTAATTTTGATAATAACCGACGAAACTCACACTCGTTGTAATAGTAAAATGTTTTTTTAATTGTGAATAGTGAATACACTTGTGCAGCGAAAAACGCGAACTGTTACTACAAGTATTCTTTGCCAAGCTTAGCAACAGTTTCAAATACAATAAGCAACAACTGTCATTCCCAATGTTTTAGGAAAGGTAACGACAAAAACTTTGTAACTCAATAATTTGGTTCTCTTATTTGTAGACTTGAATCTCGTGGTCATTCTGTTATCTTACGTAATGGATAAGGGAACCTTAATGAGAGGAGCAGCTTTTATAAAAACAATTTCATAGTGGCATGTCAAACCGATTTTGATATTGTAAAATCTAGATGACGCCCTGTGCTCTATGGTACGCTATTTTAACATTTAATGTACGGAAATATTATATATTACAATTTCTTTTAACTCTTCTTTTATCTAGATGATAATTTTAATTCCAGATAAAGATAAAAACGATAATTATTTGGTTTTATGAAAGTGAAATTATTCTTATCAGGAAGATAATTAAAATTAATTTTTTTATCTTGTAAATAATTTTAATTCTTCAGTTTCAAATTATCTTGTTAATAATATTTAACTCCCATATGTTCTTTGTAGATAATTCTAATCGACGTATTAGTAGAATTATCTACAAGATAAAAAAATAAGTTTAATTATCTTGTTGATAAAAATAATTTTAATTCGTAGATAATTTTAAATTTCGAAATGGAATTAAGATAAAACGAATTATTTACAATTATCATCAAGATGGAATGTTTTAAAATTATCATTAAAGGTAACAGAAAGGATTTAATTTTATCATAAGAGAAATTGTAAGGAAACTAAGTTAAAAATATAATGTATATTATACTTAATGTTAAAACGGCGCGGCGTGCCACAGTGTTTCATGGGCACTGAATCGACAATAGAAAGTAAATTCGTTGAACGAGTAAATACACATTTAACTCAACTTAATTAGTCAAAGCATTGAACTGGTGTGTTCGTTGACGTTATCCTTCGATTGTGTAAAAGTAGAATCTATAAAGAATTGTAATCATTGAGAAACACGATAATTTAAAAAACATGTACATACTTATGTATATCCATAATTATGATAAAAATATATTTAACTTATGCAAATTTTATTCGTAATTTACACTGTATAATCTTTCTAAGCAAGTCGTAATGCGAATTGAGTAGTATCTGCATACTACGCCAATTTTTGTCGCAATGTGAAGAGGAAGTGCCCAAATTGCAACCCTTACGCTTATCCATATTTGGTAATTGAAAATATAGAATAGGTAGCCTTTATTTAATATCTTATAACCGGCAGCTTTCACTATTTTATCTATATTGATAGGTAGGTAAATAAAAATATACGTAGAGAATATAATAAAGGCGTAGGAAACTATAAAGATTTTATGAGCACCTTTACGTTTCATGTTTTGTAACTGTTAAAGTGTAACTCAATATAAGCAGTCAACAATTTCCGGTAAAACCTGTTTGATTAATGCTAGGATGATGGCCATAACTATTAATCGATAAACCTGTAATCCCTTTAAGACTGATTTAGAGCAGACCAAACTAATTCATATTTGCATTACAAAAAACAACTGTCATGACTTTTTTGCTAGTCGTACATATATTAAATCAAATTAATCACCCGGAACGTTAATATTTTCATGTTACCGAATGACTCAGTGAATAAGCCAAAGTGAATCTTTTCACTCTTTTCTATATTTTTTTATTGCTCACTTTGTAACGTCAGTACTTTATTATCGTCATATCTGCGAGATGAAAAAAATCTTGTGACGCCCACTTTTTTCCATTCGCTTATAATCGAACGTAGTACTCTACTTGTGTAATGATGTGAAAATTTGTAAGAAGCTATTATGATATAAATAATGCAAGAGATCATGATTTGCAGGTGAAACAAAGAAAGTTCATACAGTCGCGTGAGTTGACATTAATTTATTTAGAAGATCATGCAGTTGATAAAAGATATTTTTTTAGGCGAGTTTGCCCATTGAATGTAAATTTTCTTAATTTGATTGTGGGATACCGCCAGATACGTTCAAGGATTTATTCATGGTACTGATACTTTGTCCTCTACAATGGTGAACATTTTGATCCGTCGTTTCTCTTCTATTCGTAGTCCCTAGTACTACGACTTACTCAAACCTTTTTGTTTCAATTGCTCCCTGCTTGCAAGAAAATAAGCAATTAAGAATTGTTTTGTTTAACAAAAATGTAATAGTCCGGGAGCCGGCCACCTTTTTTACAATCAATTAGTATACTTTTTCTACTTCGTGAGCAGCTTTATTTTAACGAGACGCCGTCAAACTTTTCAAATGGGTCCTACGGGGGTGCGCGGGGGAAAAACACGTTGATGTGGTAATTACAAAAAATTGATTAATATCACTTAATTTTTTAGCTAACTGTGAAGTTTTTTTGTAAGTAATTCAAAATAACATTTGTCGTACAACAAAAATGAGTCCATCAAGAGTGTCCCCATCTCAGATACATGTAGATATTACTACATTAACAAAAATAATGAATATCAAGCTGACTTTTTTCTGTAGCTTAGTAAATATTTGCATAATTAAATGCCCACTTTGTCCAAAAAATTAATTGGGCAGTTTTCCCACGATATTCATCAATGTTTTGTAATTTCCAAATCAACGTGTTCTTCCCCTGCGCACTCCCGTAGGACCCATTTGCGAACATTTTCGCAGAGGAAAGTTTGGCGTCTCGTTAAAATAAAGTCGCTGACGAAGTTATAAAAAGTATACTAATTGATTGCAAAAATGGCGGCCGGCTCCCGTACTATAACTAGAAAAGTAGCTTACAATCATTTAATAAGTAATAAAATAAATTACTTAACATCAGTGTGAACTTGATGTTTTTTTGAAATCCATATAAATGAAAGAAGCGCCGAGAATTCTAAATGTATTATTGGCCTTTCATTTTTTGTACAACTTTTAAAAAGTATTCGCTGAAGAATTATTATTACTATTGGTTATTCAAGATGTTAGCCTCATATAGGTATAAAATAACATATTATGAAATTGCTACACAATAGCAAACTTGTTTTTAAGCTTGTTTTTTAAGGAAGAGAGGTAAGTTATTCATTTAGTCGATCTATGTAGGTCACTGAAACCTTTGGATTGAGATAAATCCATTAGACACTTCTTCACCCTTTTAATCAATTTAATCAATTCATAGGATTTCGAAATACATAATTAATCGTTAGCTCCACCATGAAACGTTGAAGGTATTTTTTTATTTCCAACAGTTATAGAACTTTTTTACATCATACACTCAAGTTTGTACGCCACTATCGCCTACTTAAGAGACTGCACCTACTCTCCAATGTGATACGTGGTATAGTCTGCCGAAATTTTGGAAACACTAACAATTTTCATGTTGATGATGGTATCATTGGTATCCTTAATGTAATGTTTTGAAACATTTCGTAGTGCACATCATGCGCTGTAGGACAACTTTATGGAGTAAATAAAATTGAGGTGATTTTATATGAAATATGACCAAAGGAATGGACGCAGTTTTAATATTACGAAGGGGTCACGTTAAATTTTCAGACATACAAAGCAAATAAGCAATGTTTAATTGTCAGATTTTGGTGCAACGTAAAAGAAGCGCAAGTGATTGTGTTTAATTAATAAAAAACATAGTAATGAAAAATTTGTTTCTTTTCGAAGAATAATAATGAGTGATAAAGACCTATCTCCATTATGGATGTCATGCTAGAGCCAATAAGGAATCTTAGGAAAGGTGGAAATCATTATTACTTATATTGATAGTATGAATAACTATCGTTCTAAAGGATTTAGTAGAAATGTTCTAAAACGTGCAGATGAATGAAGTATTCTACAGTCTACAATCCTTCATTTTTCTCTTAAGGTCAATAGAGGCAGTATCAGAATAAGTAAAGTCAGTTCATATAAATGAGCATTATAATATTATAAACAAGGGGAAGTAAAATGCCATTTATTATTTCAATTACAATAATACATAGGACTTACGAATTTCTAGGCTAATGAAGTGGTTGTATGGGTATAAGCACGACGTGCATCCCGTAAATGTCAAATAAGTTTGAATAATCTGTATAATTTATTGCTGTTTCAATTCGATCTTTTAGTGCTATTCTTTCACGTCTGCTTCTAATAAACAATATAAGCACTTTTATTAGTAGGTATTTAAAATAATGTTATATTTAGTAGAGTTACTCGACAATTACTGCAGAGTCGTTATTTAATAATATTCTTCACTGCAATTTGCAATTTACTTTTAGGGAAGAAGGTAGGTATCATCAGGAATTAAATGAAATTTGATGTTGTAAATCAATCCGTATAAATTATAACAAATAAAGAACTCCGAATGTAACCCCAACACACTACTAACTGAACACTGACATCAGATCGTTCGTTACACAAACTATTTCTTGCACCAATAACTGCGAATCAGACCAACTAAACTGCCTTTGCGTTCAAACCTAAGTAAAGTAAAAACATTGACGATGACAAAGGTCTTTGGGAAGTCAAGTAACACCATTAGCGAGCAGTTCTCCTTCTTAATAGATTTTAAAACACCATCGGCAATATGCAGTAGGATCCCAGGACATTATAAAATTGTCATTGGGTTTTGTTTTTGCATTGTTTATACTATGTTCAATCACAGAAATGCTACAACGATCGATAGCATTTTCTTTTTTTTATCGTGTCAACACGTCAGAAGTGCATTTTTAACAGAACCAGTGCTGTACACATCAAAGTTTATACATTGTTCTGGTAATTTTTCGTTTTAAAACTCGTTGTTGTTATTAATCATTAAAGCTTATGAAAATGTTCAATTGCCTGTAGGAGAGAATGGCGCATCATCGTATGAGCAAAATAAATTGGTACTTTTGGTGACCTTTTAACTGAAATGAATGGCCTTTTTTTAGGGTTTGCTGTAAACGCGGTGTTTTGTTCGAGACATTGCCCTTTCACCAGTGTAGCGTAAAAAAATTGGATAGATAATACACTATGTAGAGATCCAAGGACATAAATTATATAAAAGGAAATATAACGGGCATAATTACATAATTTAGTTTTTTATACCATATTAAAAATAGACACGATTGTTACGCTTTAGGAGTTTGGCACAATACAACATTGACATTATCGATTTAAATTAAACATTTAGCCATTAGCTAATTGTTGATGAATTTCCAACAATGCATCATTTAAACACATACGTAATTGGTTACAAAATTAAGTGTTTGTAAATCATTCACTATAACATTTACAATATACTTAAGATTTGATGATCACCTCAAGTGAGAAAGTTCCATTCTATGATAAACAGTTAGAAGCGCAATTATTTTTATAAACGTTTGATTACGGTATATTAACATTTAATTAATGTTTAAACGATAGTTTATGAGGAAAAATGTTTTTTTTTACTTACGAAAAAGCCGCAGGGGTACAGTGGCACGATTTTCGATTTCAAAAGTATTGTGACAAATCACGGAAAAAATTACGCCATTAACCTTTTAATAACCTTATAATTACAATACATAGATTCTTTCATAAACTTATGCATATAAAAAACGATATTAAATCGAAATGCCGTTATAGCAGCCAGTTTTGCAATAACTATTCATTTTAATCATTCAATTTTATTCAGTTAGAATGTATTATGGACTTCACATATGATTGTCCAATTAAAATCTATCTTCTTTATGTTTAATAATTTTAACGAGTTACGTCAACGATTATTATTACGTTGCTATAGCAGGCGGTAGCTTCCAATTAGAAAAAATATGCCAGTTTTATACGCAACGGTAAAGTTAAAGAGTTACGGGGATGGTTCCCTTCTTCCATGGCAAACTTCTGCCAACGGCCGAGATTTTGGTAATGTGATTCATGAATTATATTTCGTTTGTCATTTCATATAGGTACATTAAAAACGCCATTAGCATCATATTAATTGTTATAATTGTTACTTTCTACCTGTAATAATAGTAGCATATACAAAGTATGGAATGTGATTAAGCTTTCTCCGTCAGTTAGAAAACAGAATTATAGAAAACTTTTAACATTTTAATAAAACTCTGGAAGAATATTTCAGTAGGTATTTTGTGGAATATGAAAAGTAAATTTTTTCTTACTTCCGTAAGACTTCTCCACCGTAAGGTATCAAATATTTATGTGATTCGATTGGTAAATGTAAATGGATTATTTTACGTTGTTAGATTGTCCACACAAGGCAGTTCATGTTTCAAATTTACCCATGAAAAGATTACCTACCTACAATATTCCCCAAAGGACTGTGGATTAGGTATGTGGATGATATATGTTCCATTCTTTAGTGTAAAGATTTACCTAAATTTTGTTGTTAATAATGTAAGGAACGAATGCTGACGGATCAAGTTTTACGTGTAAAAACAGTATCGTATGAACTCACCATCAAGGGTTTAAGTGTAATTCCTGGCAAGGAACTCTCTTTTACACTTTACATTTCATCCAATCCAATGTTTCTCAAGCATTAAAGTTTTATGGATTTATTACAAGATGCTGTAAACATTTTTACAATATGCGTGCGTTAAAAGGTCTATTACTATATACATATTACAATACATATTTATAAATAAATTCTTGAAAGTGTTAGTGAAAATTTCTCAACTTTTTAATATTTAAAATTGATGGTGTGCATTCGTTTAGAACTACATAATCGTCTCAAATGCGTCTTTCTTAAAGATAGGTCTAATAGTATGTTGGCGACTTTTTTATTAATATATTATGTACTTCATAAAATAGATGTTATTCAATAAACTTTTTATTCTTTGACAAATAACCATCATTCATTACCTACTATACTGAAACCGAAGGTCCTACTTTTAGGGCAGCAGCCCAGCATCATTTTAGGTAGTGATAAAAGCGCGTCTGCAAATCATACTACGTTGAAGATGATGTAAAATATAAGAGCATAAAAATGGTCGCTAGTTCTGAACCTGAGGATAACATGTTCAAATTTGTGCATAAAAAATCAGTGTTTTAAAGTGATTTTAGTGCGTCTGTAATTCAGGTTAATGATTTATGTTCTTGCGTATGTCACGAAAAAAAAATTGCAGACAATTCGGATGTGGATAAGTATGTTAATTAAACAATTGAAGTACCATTTTTTAGCAAACTATGATTTAAATTGCTTAATTACAATACTTTATCCACATCCGAATTGTCTGCAATTTTTTTTCGTGACATACGCAAGAACATAAATCATTAACCTGAATTACAGACGCACTAAAATCACTTTAAAACAGTGATTTTTTATGCACAAATTTGAACATGTTATCCCCAGGTTCAGAACTTGCGACCATTTTATATTTTACATCATCTTCAACGTAGTATGATTTGCAGATGCGCTTTTATCACTACCTAAAATGACGCTGGGCTGCCGCCCTATTTACTAAAACTTCCTTGGAGGAACCAAATTCGAAGATTAAGAACCATTAGATCAGGGATAAGGAATGGCAACAGCGACTACCTAACTTTTTGATTAAGAATCTTAAATGAAAGCTTTCATACCTCCCGAAGTTTTGTGGAATAAAGACCTAGATACATCATTTAGTTGAACTGTTATAAGTTCAACTGGGATAAATAAAAAATGTTTCGCATTCAATATTCTACCTCCTTGACACTTTTGCAAGTGGTTTTCAAGTCTCCACGTACTGGCCTTTAATTATGTCCTCAACCTTGGATTGGATTAAGATGGAAAAGTTAGTCCTGCGTGAAACAAAATCAATCGTGTAGGAAGCATGCTGCATCTTATTTTCTTTAATTAAATAGTTATAACTGGTAATAAAAGACATGTAAATTCCCTGTCTTAATAGCTGCGAAGAGGATGCCGCAATCTTATGGGGAGTTTCATCCCGTTGCTTTATGTTCAACACAGGGTGCCTATTTAAATGAATGCTTAAATTAATTTTACTAAATCGAGTAAAAACCAACTACAGAAGCTGATATTTGATTTGGAGTTGTGCGTTTTGTTTTGTTGCGTATCGACAAGAATTGCCATAATAGTAATAATCATAATAACACACATATGTATCTACATATAATGAGTATACTTTCAATTCAATTTACTAATAGACACAGTTAATTAGCAAAAATAAAAATTGATATACCTAAACATTTAATTAAAACGAAGTTTAATTTTTTCCACGCTGGAAGGCCCGTAGTTGGTATATTTTTCGTTTTCCTTTTCTTTATACCGAGTAGAAAGAAAACGAATTTTAATGACATACATAATGACTATTAATTGTAATATTTTCCTTTTCTTGCAATATATTTGAATAAATTCCTACGTTACTCTGTATTACCTGTACGAAATCGTTATTGCGTAACAGTATTTTTTAAAAACTAGACAGAACGGGTCCTGGCAACTTCAAGTTTTATCAATAATGTAAACAAGCATGGGTGGGGCAATATGTGATACATTTCTCTTCTCCCCAGCAACTAATTTCAAACTTTAGAACTTAATTAACTCCACTACTTTTACATAATTCGTTGGACCCACGGGTACATCAGATTGGGTGAAATTGCGACCGTCGGAAACGTTATTTTTAACTAATTACAAAAGAAATTGATTTTAAATTGTATTATAATTATCAATTTTGGACTGGCTTACATTAGTTTTTACCCTGATTAAGGGGAAAGTCTGAAAGTGTCTATTTCTGAACATCGCTCGCATCAATACTTATACTTTACATGCGCTTGTTGGATGAACCTCAAAAAATAGATTACTGTAGTCGTAATTCACTTTTATAATGAAATTGCATGTACGTATATTTCTACTGAACCAGACCCGTCCCTAAAATGTCTAGGAATCGGCATTTTGAAAACAACGCCCTTGCTGTATAAAGAGTTATTTATATTTACGCTCCTTTACGTTCATTCTCGATAATGCTCTTATTTTTCATTGACAATTCGATTCGGTTTTTCGTATTAGTAATAGTCGTTTATGACATTTCACGTCATCATGACTCAATAGTTTAAAAATTTAATAAATTCAATTAATTCTGCAGAAGATTTTTTATAATTGAATGACACAAAAGAACAGCACCTTTTGACCTTCTTTATTTATACTTTCGCTTTAATGTTGCAATTATTTTGAAAGTTTATTATCTAATATGAAGAGTTTGTCAAAAAAATTTGTGAATGTGTTAATATTAAATCTTGGTATTGAAAATTATATTATGGTAATCGGACGAATTTTTCACGACCCCGTTCCAGATTTGTTAATTTGATTTAAATTGTTTGTCTAATCATGGGAAAGGAAACGCAATAATGACTATGACTACAGTTTGTAAAGGTGGTTGACTTACATGAATACTAAAAAAGGCGGTAAATCTCTTTTTGAACAATAACTGAATGGTTTACGTATTTCTTCTGCCTTTTTTTACGTCTTTTTAATGTGTACTTTGAAAAGATGATCGTAGTTATTTAACAACTTTTTAGCTTATTACAACTGCGGATTAGAAAATTACTATTTCTCAATATTCTTCGTTATTAACTATTAGAAGAATTCTTTTTAGCGATTGGTTAATAATTTAGGCCTTTAACTTTCAGTTGAAATCTTTCGAACCTCCAGTAAGGTTAAAGCACTTTATTTTATACTTGAAATGATTTTTTTCAAGGATTTCTTCAAAATAAACTCATACTTGGGGTTTAAATATGTAAATTTAACTAATTATTTTGCAGCCATTTTTGTGTACCTACTTTCGTTTGTTAATCCATCTACCACAAAACTGGCTGGCGCAAAAGCAGAAATGTTCGGTAAAGTAGTAAAATGTTTATCTTCTTCTGATCTATTGATCTTTCTAACGTGATCTAGGCAAGAGGTCCGGTACACAGCCTGATAAAGGTATACTTTATACTTTTTATCATTTAACTACAATAGTCATCTATCTACAATTTCATACGCCTAAACTACTTAAACTATTCGTGGAAGTATTTTTTAAACATGAACACAAAACATTTCGAGCATCCTACATGCGTTCGAAACATTATTTGATAGATCACTAGTTTTAGTTTGGGGAAGATGAAGTAATCATAAGCAAATTAAATTAAAGTTACGTGGAAGTAACAACTGTGGGATTACCGCGATCTTCAGTAATCTTTGATAAGAACGGCTTTGTGAGTGGACGCGTTAGTACTACAAAAAACCCTTCTTGATCCAAATTTTTGGATACTTGTCCTTCAAACGATTAAATACAAAAACCAAATAAACTTCATTCTACTCTCTAAGTATTTGACGTTTTTCAATATTCTAAAGAAATCTTTGCTACATGACCACCATGAAAAAATTTACCATTTTCTTGCCAAGGTTTTACCTACGTTTGACTTCCAAGCCTCATTTGCCATTAGTAGGTATATCAAAAACTTCTCGACCTTCTCCATTTTGAAACTTGTCAAACACTGCTTTGCACCATCACAGCCGACTCTGTTATTGATTTACAAAGAATGAAACTGTGTAACGCATTAATTGCCGGCGAATCCGCCTATATGTAGTTTTTAAATCTTCTATCAACATCTTTTTCCATGTTTCCTCCTTTTCTGAAGTGGCACAAGACATCCACTTTTCTTTCAATAAAAAAATTCCACCATTAAATTGGAAAAATCGTTGGGAACCGTTGTACGAGTATGGATTCCATTCATATTCATTTCTCCAACTGAAGTCGTAAAATCACGCTGGAAAATGTTGACGATCGATCGCCATTACAAACAACAATTTTTAATAGAATTTAATTGAGTAGCGATATTTTTGAAACGAGCATAAAAAAACGCTCTACTGACGACTAGATCAATTTTTGACATATTCCTATTACAATTCCGTGCCGCACTTGGCTTTTTTGCGATGAACTAACAAAATAAAAGTTTAGCGATTTTTAAAACATTTTCCCTCATAATAGATCGGTACACTTTTTCGTAAATTGAAACCAGTCTTCATAGCAAAGAAGTCATTAGGTTAGGTGGGACTAGCTGCCCCCGAGAGTATATGTGGGCGCGCATTATCATGGTGCAGCGAATTGTGCAGGTTTAACTCTGTTCTTGAAAGACGCTAAATGTTCACGAGTTCCATTTTTCGACCAAGAGGAAATATTGAACTCAAACAAAACCAGCACTGTGTGTGTGATAAAATAGTCTCAGCGCCGCCGTACCTTCATCATGAATGAAATTTTAACAAAAACTAAGCGTTTTTTATTAATGAAATAATCTGTCAGTCAATAAATGTTCCTTTAACGTATTCACGATGATTATCTTTAAATGTAGGTAAATATGCTATTATTCATAAACATCTGAATTTCGAATGGAGAAGTTCGTAAGTTGAACAGATTTATTAAATTTATGCCTAATTTGTCAAGAATATTAAAAAAATTAGTGCTGCAAAACTC
The DNA here is from genome assembly GCA_036250285.1 of Pyrocoelia pectoralis. Lineage (NCBI taxonomy): Eukaryota > Metazoa > Arthropoda > Insecta > Coleoptera > Lampyridae > Pyrocoelia > Pyrocoelia pectoralis. The sequence continues at coordinate 17,709,246 of CM070082.1, forward strand.
TTTAAAAATGAGTGAAAATAGGAAAAATTTAGTTTGCAAATAAAACAATCAAATATTGTTGTGACCACCACTTGGAAGCATATGCATAATTTCGAGCTCGGGTTACGAGGTTGTGAGAAGGATGAGCTCGGTCTCGGTTCAGTAGACTTTGTTGAAATTTTGGTTCAGGGACTATTCACAAGTATAATCATCCAAATTTGGTTTTTTGTTTGGCCCGTTCTCTAATCTTTTGTGATATAGTTGGAGATTTATGTTGTTAAATAGCTTGATGGCCTCGACGTTAACATATTGAAGAAGTCGTTGTCCATTACTATTTGCCTTTTAATAATCTGTATAACTGTGCCTAATTCCAGCTCCCCATGACGGTCACCGTCTCCAAATTACAAAGGAGCATTGCTTCTTTGTACATACTTTGTTTTGGAATGGTTTCATGATGTTTATATTACTCTCGTTGGTGCAATCCCACAGGTTGCATTCCATACGTCTATACAGACCTTTTTGGAGTGCACGATACATTTCCTATTCAGTTATTAACTCTATCATTGCCATTCTCTTAGAAACTATCAGTATGACCAAATTGTAAATAGTATAGAACGAAAAACAAGTTGTAGTTCATGATGATATGATTAGAGTCATGCCGCCATGATACCCCAAGAATTTATCGTCTCAGTTGGCCAAATACGGGACTCTCAGTATACGGTGCGCCGTCTCGTCGTCTGTGTAACGTCCCTTGCAAGATGGTGATTCAACAAAGCCCATACGGTGAATGTACTTGTTTAGTTTATAATACCCAGAAAGTATGCCCAGGTTCCTTTTTGATAGCTCTGTGCAGAAACGCGCCAGGCTGCGAGATGATCAAGCTTTCTTGGCGACAACCTAACATCAAGTTCTACATAGTATTGTGCCGGACTTGGGTGTCTGGAGTTATGAAGTTGTTTGCAGTTAACATTGTTAAATGTAAAAGTCGACTCTGGACTACAAACACTTGTTTTGAGGCTAGCTCTTCGGCTTTCTTATTACCTTTTATTCCAGCATGCCCCTTAACCAATACGAGCTCGAGGGTATTGCTGTTTTTTACTTGCTCTAACTTGATCTAGTGTGTCTGTGCATAACGTGGAGGGCAGTTCTGCTGTCATTAGAAATTCTGATAATTTTGTTCCTCATGCATACATTTATATACACTGTGTCCAAGATAAGGAGGGCCACTATGGGGATTTCGGAAACGGTAAGAGATAGAGTTTCGGTTAAATGGGAGAAAAGTTGGGCAATTTTGAGTTTAGTAAAATGAAATTTTTAAACTGACGAAATTCCGAACCGTTCCGAAGTTATGCGACAAAAGGCGAATTTTCAGGATTTCGTTTTTGACCAATTGTTGCTTTGTCGTTGATGTTAACTAAAAAGTAAAAGAACCTTATACAGGTACTTTTTAACGTTCTTTAACATGGCGTACAGCAAATTGGAATCCGACGTTTCGTTTTCGAGTAACCATCATCAACTTTATTTTTTTAAATACGGTCCTGATTTTTTTATGCATAATATTAGAAGAGCTTTTTATTGTGCATTCAAGCATGTATCACACTTTATGGTTTAATTGCGATTTCATACTTATTTTACTATTGTACTTAAATTTACTAGATTCTACTTTGGAAGATGCTCTGGATATTTTACCCTAAGCCGTAGTACGCAATTGTTGGTTTCAGCAGGATGGTGCACTTGCGCACAATTCACAGGTGGTTAAGGATTACCTTTCAAATACGTTTGCCGAAAGAGTTTTTAAGCACCAATTCTGAAACACCCTGGCCAGCTTGTTCTTCCGAAATAACCCCGCTGGATTTTTTTCCTTTGGGGTACATAAGAAATTATGTTTACAAAGATATCTTTGGAATAGAAGAAGAACTCCGAAGGTTTGTACTTAACGCATTCCAAACTGTAACAACTGCAATGTTAAAGAATGTTTTGGATTCTACAGTTAGAAGATGCTATTTACGATTGGAGAACCAAGGGGGGCTTTTCGAGCATTTATTATAATTTTTTTTTAATTATTGGTATGTGTCATGTTTAAATTTTCGTTTCATCAAATGTTTTCTGTTGATTTATGACGTGTTGTTGATTGTTTGTAATTATGTACTTGGTTATAAAATTTGTGTTCAAAATTGAAAATTCTGTATCATTTCATTAATTTGATGAGTAAAACACAGTTAGCAAAAGTCCATTTATACATAAAATTCAGTTTGCATGGTACTGAGAAGGGATACAGGTTCGTACTTAGGATTTTTTCCGCTAATCGTAAAGTAAGTATAAAATCGAAATTAAACCATAAAGTGTGATACATGCTTGAATGCACTATAAAAAGCTCTTCTAATATTATACATAAAAAAATCAGGACCGTATTTAAAAAAATAAAGTTGATGATGGTTACTCGAAAACGAAACGTCGGATTCCAATTTGCTGTACGCCATGTTAAAGAACGTTAAAAAGTACCTGTAGAAGGTTCTTTTACTTTTTAGTTAACATCAACGACAAAGCAACAATTGGTCAAAAACGAAATCCTGAAAATTCGCCTTTTGTCGCATAACTTCGGAACGGTTCGGAATTTCGTCAGTTTAAAAATTTCATTTTACTAAACTCAAAATTGCCCAACTTTTCTCCCATTTAACCGAAACTCTATCTCTTACTGTTTCCGAAATCCCCATAGTGGCCCTCCTTATCTTGGACACAGTGTATACATTCCTTGCAGTTCTTTGGCAATAGTAAATACGAAAGTTCAACCAGACATTCGTTTTTGACACTTTCAGGGCATATACCAAGAAATATACAGAACCATCTAGTTGACAGTATTTGGTTTCAGTTTTCTACGGGAACTTTTAACTAACCCCTGGATAATTAATCTGAATGTAATACCACATGAAGGTAAAGGTTTCTGTATTTCATCAGTTCAAATAAAAGTTGACAAGCCACCCTACCAAAGTTCAGTTATTATCAAATTTGACATTATTGATGAAGTTCGTAAGTCTCAAAAAGGGGGTGAATGGTAAGTTGTAAAGTAAAACTCTAAACCTCCCCTTTAATATAATTTACATATATATATTAAAGGGGAGGTTTAGAGTTTTACTTTACAAATTATCAAATTTTGCGTGAGATTATTATTGATAGCGACTAATGTTAAGATGGCGTTACACGGCGTGTGGAGTGGCACGCCTGGAGTGCGAACTGTCGCGCCACACGCCGTGTGACAGGGTCGGCGCGGCGCGGCGTGCCGAGTCCCATCTGTTGTCGGTGTCACGCCTGGGGTGTTCACACGGCCTGCAGATTGGCTATTTGTTCATTTCAATATGTCCGTTCTTCAAAAACGCATTTTTTCTTTTTTAATTCTCCTACACTGCAATTCATACTAAACTTGTCTTTGATTCGTATCCAGGCATCATGTACCGCATTTCTATCTTTATGATCAGTACATTTAGGTTCCACAGTAAGGGCTCTTCCTCGTACAAGGTTAAAAATTCGGATATATCTGCGTTTGACCACATGTTGTCACTAGAATAGCTATAACGTAAACTGCAAAAGTGCAAACTGCATTTTAAATAAAAATATTCTCCAGGCGTGACACTCCATACGCCGTGACAGTGTGCAAAGTTTACCGACAACCGGCGGCACGCCGCGGCCGCGCCAAATTCGTCGCGCGGACCCTGTCACACGGCGTGTGGCTCGACAGTTCACACTCCAGGCGTGCCACTCCACACGCCGTGTAACGTCACCTTTAGAAGTTGTATGTATTTTAAATTCGATCTCATAACGGGTTACGTGTAACTTTTTTGTTATTGCTATGAGTAGTTTTATCGTGAAATCTGTAATTAAAATTTTCTAAATTCCTTTGTTGTAACAAAATTAAAAATGGACTGATTTACAATGTGCTGTGCTGTTTAGACAATTTCTCATAATGGTAGAGGTTCATTATTTTATGTTATTAATGGGTTAGGTATGTAGTTTTGCATAAGTTTACGGAAACACAACGTACATAAAAATGACAGATTATTAGAAGATATAAAAGCAGAAATCGTGACGTGTAGAAATAATTATGACATATTGAAACAAGAACAACAAAAATTACATCATAGTAAGAACATGAGGAATTGAACTCAAGGGTAAACGTATGTATGATTGACGTAAGATAATTAATTTGAATCGAGCTACTTGGATGAAAAAAATAAATGCTTGAGTTTGAGTAATACAAGAATTAGAACAAAGAGCAAAAGTAATGAAATACAAATAAATGATACGGTAAGATACCTAGGTACGAAGTAACTATTCGAAGTTAATTGGTGTCTATTGGTTTGTGCAATTATTAAGCAGAGAAAGTATAAGATAATTGTTTATGTATACGTTATCTCAAAGTCAATATGTAGCGCAACAAGCAAAAGTTTTACCTTATTTGTGCTACATCAGAATATTGCTCGCCTTGAAATTCAATAACACCATTTACGTATTGTCTCATTAAAAGCAGAAGCGAAACTTATCGGTTTTTGTTCGCTCATTTTGGATGCGGTTTACCTACTATTCCAATTGCATCCTACATAAATATAGTACTAGTAGGAGAAAAGTATTACTTAATCTACGCTCATTTTCCAGTGTTGATCGAAGTGTTATTTATTTATACATACAGGTTCGTGGTGTGTATCTATGGCTGGAGTGCATTGAACGAAAGGTCTCTGTATTTCCTGTATAAAATTTCGTCGATCGTATATAAATTAACGTATTTTCTATTAATACTTCAATTACATTTTTTCTGTTTCTCACTTCCTATTTGCTAGCTAGATTGTACATTTCCTTTCGGCTTGGGAATAGCTTGTTTATTTATAAAATTAACCTTTTGTTCTTTTGATGATACCTATACTGCTGCATGGAAGCTTTGTACAAGAATTGCATTGAACTTCCCACGCGTCTATAATCAACTACCGGTAAAAGATAAACCTGAGTTATAATCGGGAATAACTCGTAATTAAAGAAAATGATTGTTTTCATAACGGAACAGTCAGTAATTTATAAGTGCGATTGAAGTTATAGAAAGATATCATTTATATTATGAAAGATTGCAGCTGCATTATATTCAGCTTTTTTTCGACTAAAAGGCCATTATAGAATTCCATCGTGATCAAAAACATTTAATTCTTGCTAATGATTTTTAAACAATGGGCTACGTAAATAAAAGTTGCACTTCCACAACATTCGATTAACTAAATCTCCGCCCCAATATACAGAGTGGTCGTATTTGGACTGTTTTGACAGGAAAAAACTATTTCTGAACTAGATAGAGGAAATCTGACTTACATGTCAAGAGGTCGATTTTTGAGAAACGGCCGATAAACAAAACCGCATCGCGATATCTTCAAAGCCAGCTGAGATATAGGGTGTTTTTCGAATTTTGGCTATTTTGAAAATTGCCGATAACTTCGTTATTTATGGAGATTTTCGATTAGGATAAAAACATTGTTAAGACCCTTTTTCAAGACAAATCCAGTGGCGTACGCAGATTTTTTCTCCAGTTTTCCGTTCTTGCTAAAATTAATACAACTTTTTTATTTCTTATGGCAATCATAGTCGGTTATGCTCTCAAAAAAATGCTCGCGTTGATTCTATTATGTTCTTGCCTTAAATTTCCAGTGGCGTAACTGTCGTTTCTCTACTGTTCACATATTGGACAAACTTTACAGCGGGAAACATTTAAATTCAAAGCTGCCAGGTGCGTTACATCACAAACGTTCTTGTGTTTTATTATTAACGCTAGCGGTATTTGTGTCTCACAGTTCTCTCTAGATACTTGCAATTAATCTGTTTTCATGTTTGTAATACAAGCGCTCTACTTCCATTCGCTCTTAGAGCGTATAGGCCATGTTTATAACACAAACGAGAAAAAGAAGTAATAACTGCAGCCCAAATAAGGCAAAAGGTAACACTCGGCCAATCAAATTGAGCCATAAATAAATTAAAAACAATGAAGAATTAGCGAATTTGACGATGGAGCTCATTAAACTCCAATATTAAAAAATGTTCTATAATGTCCTGTTATATTTATTATTCACCTAAATATCCGCTGCGTTTTTAATGTTATTGTAAGACCTTTTATGATTATATTTAATCATTAACCCTTACGAGACTACTTTCATATTTAGAAATGTTGTCTTCTAATAAATGCAAATTGGCCATACGGGTCGTTAACACAGATCTATCATTTTAAGTATAAGTACAACCTTATTACCTCTTCTGTAATGTTCGCAGAAATCGTGACTTCAGAAGTTTATTTTTATACTTGGCTATAAAACCGGCAAACTAAAACAGCTGGTAACGGCGCCGCGAAGAACTTTGTCATAAACAATTTGTCAAAATCACAGTACGAACAACGTTGGTCAAGCTCTTTGTTTCGGCACTCTTGGTGATATTAGTCAGGTATCATTTTTGTATGAATTAAACTAATAATGTATTATTTACTCAAATTTAGTTCTTTTTTGTCGTATAATTCCTATCAAAGATCCATCGTACGATCGCGAGCGAGTCAATATTTGTATGGCATTAAATACGAAGCAGAGAAAGACAGTATATTCACTTTCTTGATCCTTCAGTTTTTAGTGGTCGTCATGACTTACGGGAGAGGCGATTTTTATGTGTGTGCGCGTACTTCTAAAAATGGTAGGTACAGCGGTTATCCACATTCGTCGGGTTGTAGAACGTTAACCATAAATTCGGAAACATTAAAGATGCATCAAGCAACGCCAGTATTCTCTCGTGAATCTGAACACCCAATGTTACTGTAAAGTAAACACTAGGTCTAGGTGTGATCCAGATCCAACAGGGTTAGAACTCATAGAAACATAATCATCTCCAGAAAAGTGAATTTCAATTTGAATTATCTAGAGAATGACGAATCTTAATGGTCTACAACTCTACAAAATTGAAATTATTCATGCGCCCAACGAAATCATCGCTTATATTTTAAGGCTCGATATACATAATACATAAGTTCGGTAATTACAATATTTTTCGGCATAATTGCCGCAGGGTAAAGTACTGAACTGTCATTAATAAGGTTCTCGATTCGAATCCGGATTTGACATGTAAAGTGTATATTGGGTTAGGTCGGCAAGGGATCTTAGCTGAAACATCGTCCCCTCACAACGAAAAGCAATTAATAAAAATTAATAACAGTGTAGTGTGCCCTGGCCAGTGCGTGCGACCTCAAGCAGTAATTTAACCCTGTGAACCTAAAATGGTAGGCGTCCCTACATTGTGAAAGAGTTACTACTTGATATGTGTGTTGCGGGCACGTATTTTGCTAGGATCAAATGAAATAAAAAAGGACATAGAAAATATGATAATCACGAGCTTTGTGCAATGATGTTTCAGCTCTTTTATTCAGTAAGAAATATGTCTTACCAAGAAAAACCTTGCTATTCAAAATAACAACAAAACAAAGAGCAAAATAAACATGTACCTATCTACAATAAACAAAACACAGCATTATAGCAACACCACATAGTTTTATCACCACAAAATGTCATAGGATCAAGCCTCGCATACCAGGAAAGGGGAAACATAGAGAAAATATAACCTCAAAAATAAACGGAGATGTTAACATCGACAAATCAGTTTTATACGTGATATCCAAATCAGTCTATTTTTAGAAACAAATGTAACAAAAAATTCTCCAATAAGGGAAAACAATAATTGAGCTCTGCTTTCCTTAATTACTTTATTTGAGTAGCTGCGCGTTCAAAACTTATCCTTCAAGCCGACAGACCTATTTAAAATAATAGGATTTATGCTGTATGCAATGATTGGAATCTTTAATGCTATAGCACTATGGAGGTTCGAGGTTCATAACTAATGATTCCAATCATTGCATAAGGCGTTAACTTCCTTCAACTTTTAACAATTTTCCTCTTTCAAAACAAAATTATGCGAAGAAATTATGCACAATCAATGAAATTGCTGTATGTAATGGTTTCTCCGTAGATTTGGTTATTAAATTCCACGTTAGGTGATGTTCCGATAGATCAGATAAGAAATATGTTAAATTATCGAATTATCTCCTTCATATACATGAAGTTCGTCGAAATTTTTTCCCAAATAAAATTTTGAAGGTAGTTTACAAAAGCTTCTAGGTAACCCCAAAGACCCAGTAGATATATAAAAATCAACTGTAAAGACTGCAATCAAGTATATATTGGGCAAACAAATTCGTTTTAAAGAGCACTTGGCTCACCTCAAATGCCACCCTTGGGATAAATCGGCCGTTGCCCTACATATGCTTGAGAATAATCCAAAAATAGATTAATAGATATGTCCTCATACTTAAGCAAGTAAAATAACTAGAACGAATTCCACTGTTATGAAAGTTTAGTTATCAAAAACAAATGCTTTCTAATAATGAATAATGATGATTCGGGCCCTTTAGGCTTATCAGAACTGGTTAACTTTCACTATAACTAGTTAGGCGATTTCCACTGTATGTAATATAAATAGCTAGCTCACTTTTGTAATTTGTTTTTAGTTGTTCGCTGATGATAGCTTCGCAAATAGAATTTTCATTGAGCACCTTCAAGGAGTATTCGTCGTTCAAGAGAGACCAATAAAAACTATGACTTTATTTATTAATTGTATCTCTGTATTTCAATAGGATGATTGCCTGGAATATTTTAGAACTTCCTAAAAGCCATTGTCATAGATCTCAGTGAGATTGCACAAAATCATCTATCTGTTAAATCCTTAAAATTCTACAATTTAAGTACATCATCGTATGTATCGAAATAATTGGATAACGTGTAATTCGATAATTTGGATTGCAATCAATGGAGAACATTACTTGAAATTCCTCCAAACCGTGCAGCCGTTTCATTTTAGCCTAAAACAGTGGGAAAAGAATTGAAGGTATCATTTCAATGAGTTCAGCTCGTTTATCTTAAATTGTGAGTGATGATTTCTTTTTATTTGAGTGGGTAGATGCATTAAACACTGAACTAATCTGGATTCTGGTACTACATAATTTACAATTACAGAATGATGTGGCAAGTAATGGCATTCCTTCTCTATTCCATCACCGTTAACCTACGCATTTGTCATTAGAACGGCACTCAGGCGATAAGAATCAATTAAATCGTATTTTTAAGAAGAACTCTCACAAATGAAATAATTTGGAAGTATTTAGGATCTTCCAAGGTGATTATGATTTTTTACTTTGTAGTGTAGTATATTAGAAAGCTTTCGACTTCGACACATCAACCGAAATTTTGCATCTTTTTTTATTTTAGACTCTGAATTTTTCAGCAGAGATATAATTAGGTCTTGTCAATGTAATGTTTTGTACATCAATTGCTTTTTCAGTTTATTTTGTCCCATTATTATATGTGATGAACGTCATGAGTGGGTAATGGGCATCACGGCAGTTTGCAAGTTTTTAGTTTTTATGAACAACAGTTGATCCAGTATAACAAAGCATCTTTTCTTTGACTTTTAGTGTCGTAATTGGGCCGCGTTATTAGCTGTTTATCGCCAGTATTTTTCCAAAAAACCAAACAAGCAATGCTTTGTTTGCAGCGCAGGCAATGATAGGCTGGGAAAACTGATACTATCAATTGAATGCACACAACCACCTCTCTATAGCCCTTTTGCAAATTGGTAAAGCCTTTTCTAACAAGACCAATCGTATCTTGCAACCAAATCAGGATAGATACGTTCTTATATTTTCTGGTCCATTCGTCATATGAATAGAATTTGAAGGAACTACGGGGTTGGCAACATTAAAATTTTTAATATTATGAGTGTAACTGTAATGTCAAAGTTGAAAAAACCCACGTTTCTAATTGGTGAAAACATTATACGTATAAAAAAAGGGTTGACGCTAGACAAAAAAATCAAAGTACACTTTTATAAATTGTGTCATAAATATATAACCAATTTTTTTGGTGACCATTATTTTAAGCTATATAAGTGAATGAAATTTTTCAGCTGTTTTATTTGTTGCACCTGGGTAATTATAAAAGGTTCTTTCATGCTCATTACATGAACAGATGTCTTAAATAAACTTTCCTACCCTCATGAATCATATTTCACTACTAAAGGGTTAATATGGGATTGAACTCTTATTAATTAATGTTTTTTATTATTTTTCTCATGCATATTACATATCGATTTACTTTTCATTAAAACATTAAAATGCAATTCTCGAGTATTATCTTACAATTAAGAAGGGTGTTATAGAATAGAAGCCCTATCTGCGTTGGAATTTCCGACTGAAACGTGTTTTGCATGATGAATTCCCATACTTCAGCGACTTTACAAAATTGATCTTTGATTAACGTAGTGGTTGTTACCGATTTTTATAGGATTAGGGGGAGGCAAGTGTGAGAACATTATTTACGGTTAACCATGTAGCCAAAGAGTTTGAGACTATTGCCATATAATATCCCCTATTTAATTTTATGTGCCGGTTTATAGCCTGTAAACTGATTTTTTTGTCATAAACATGCTCACGTGAAGTGTTAAGCTGTGTAGTGGTACTACATTGTAGCGTAAATATGATTCTCATTTAAAAAAATACTACTCCACGTTATTCTTACTATCACAGAAAAGTAACGTACTGCTGGTTTAGGACAACTAGAGTTTTCTGCCCAGCGAGTTTATGTTTTTTGATAAAAAATACGGAACTTGGCTCGACAAAAGTATAATGATACATATAGAAATATGTATATATATATTTTATTCGGGACATAAATTTGAAATTTTATAATACAAAAATTAAAGGAGCCGAAAAATTTGGAAAAGTGCATACTTTAGTAGACTGATACAAATAAAATTCCATTTATTCCTTATGTTCTTTACGAGCACTTTCTTCGTGATATTTGAATGAACTCATCCATTAACAATCGAAACTTTTTATTAATGTTAAGAACTTTCAACTTTCCACAATGGGTCATTTGGAATTAAAGTTGTCCATATGTGCACAATTAAGCTTGACGCAGAATTACCTTCGCAAATGTAAATACAGTGCGGCGTTCGTACGCAGTAACGAGCAAGTAGTCAATCATAATTCTTTCTCGGAAAAACCCCCGAGACCGTAAATTTTTGTTCATTGTTTAGTCTTCTTGTGTAAAACTGAAGAACGGGACAATAATTAAAACTAATTTTAAAAAATGCCAATACTTGTCATAATTTATAGCACTCAATTCGACCCAAACCTAAGTAAGGAAATGTAACAATAAAATCCAAGAAATTACAAGCGAAAGTAATAATTCGGATAATGGATAATAAAATATTAATTATATGAGGACGCAACAGTTATCCATCTATGCATGAAAAACGATTTGTCTTCAAACTTTCAACCCTTACGAACTTATTTGACTGAGGTCTAAATAATCAAAATTAACTTAATGTAATGTTAAAAAATTTTTTGACTTTAACAATACAATGTTACTCGGTCATATTTAAGTAACCGAATACAGTTTGTGGTCAAAAATCACGCTGCCGAGGTTTATATATTTCAACTAGTGGTGTGTCACAGGGTTCCATTGTTGAATTTTTATTATTTGATACTTTTATTAATCATATTCAGGATATCTTCAAACACATAACATTTGGTTTGTGTTACCAAAATACCAAATGTGTCTTATGCTAAACAATTTAACAAAGCAACTGTATTGTTAACAATGATTATTTGAGCAAAGTTACACGCATTAAAGATCTTGGTGTACCTTTTGGTCACAAACTTACAACTCCTGGATTCGGACTCTTACGTTTCATTGCTAATTTGCTACCTTATATGTATCTATATTGAAAAACAAGTGGCACAATGAGACTTTTTGCCGCACGAAGATCAACTAGGTTTGCAGACCGAGTGAAAGGAGGTCTGCAAAGGGATGAGTACGGCAAAAAGTAATTGTGACATGTGTTTTTTTCTATTTCGCGTGAATTTACTTTAAAATTATTAATATATAAATAGTATATTGAAAAACAAGTGTCGCAATGAGACTTTTTGCCGCACGAAGACAAGGTTTGCAGACCGAGTGAAAGGAGGTCTGCAAAGGGATGAGTGCGGGAAAAAGGAATTGTGACACGTGTTTTTCATACTATTTTTTCTATTTCACATGAATTTACTCTAAAATTTTTAATAAATAATGATACATTATTTACATTATTACTATTCCTAGATATAAATCTGAATTAATGGCTAGACAAGCAGTCATAGTGAGTCTAACGTTCCTAAGAATTTATCATTTGAATCGTGACAATTTTGCAACGGTCCATAAATTTAAAAAAAAGGTATATGAAAAATTGGTGGAAATTGGGAAATGATTAATTAACGCTTTTTTTAAATCTATATTAGGACTAGATATAAGTAGTTTTTGATAGATAGATATAAGTACTTCTGTTGAGGTGGTTGCTCTTAGACACAAGCTTTAAGCTTACTTAAGAGCACCACCTCAAAGAATATATTGAATATAAATATTTTTGTAAATTTGTAAATTTTGAAATGACAAAAATAATAATAATAAATAATAATAAATAAATAATAACATAATAAAATTGTTTGAGTGATTTTTTTAAAAATTATGTTGGTAATTCTGACATTTGACAATTCAAATTTAAAATTTCAAGTTGTATAAATAACTTACAAAAAAATACAATCCCTGTAACAGTACTGAAACAGAGCTTCTTTCCGTATCGTTTTCAGTGCGGGCATAAAGTTATAAGTTATAACCGTCGTGAAATAGAAAAAATACATAATAAAAATAGTTTTAGTGATTTTTTTTAAATTATGTTGGCAATTCTGACATTTGACAATTGAAATTTAAAATTTGTGTACGGAAATAGAGCTTCTTTCCGTATCGTTTTCAGTGCGGGTATAAAGTTATAAGTTATAACCGTTGCGAAATAGAAAAAATACGTTACACCATTTACAATTTTCTTTGTATAAGATTGTAATACGCATCAAAATTAGACTTATTTAAAAATAATTTTTAATATTTTTAAAAAAATATTGTATTACGACTTGTTCTATACCATTTTTAAGGTCTTTTGGAACAATATATATTATTATTATTATTATTATAAAATTGATCTAGTTTTATCTTTGACGTTTTAACTTTTGTAGCTATGTACTCCTTGTTAATTTATACATATATTTTTATTATTATTTGTTGTTGGCGAATTTTTGTAATTACTCACTGTTAATTTTTCCTGTAATAGAGATTGTCGCGAAATAAATGCTATTATTATTGTGCTGGAGAGTGAAAGATCAGAAAAGAACGTTTAGACCCAAAATGACTATGTAATTTCACCATTGAAGGGTATCTCATTAGCACCCTACATCATCATTTAAATAACGTATACATATTATTAATAATGTTTTTAAGTTACTTGGGCGTTACTGTTGGTGGGAGCAGCGAATGTTTACTGAGCTTGATGCCTACATTTAAGGGCAAGATAAATGGCACGTTCAGATAGTATGAGAGGTACGTTAAGTAGGTAAGTATAGATTGACACTAAGGGAAACGGGAAATTTGTCCGAAAATCATCGTTGTCGTTGGGAATTACAATTACTGCAACGCTGTTGCTGAGCGTCGTAAAATGAAACATGTGTGTATCAGAGAGGAAATGGAGGTTGGATCAGAAAATCCGACTAAACATGTAAATTATAAATGGCCAAAGTTTTGTTTTGATAAGTTTTACATATGAAGCGGTGAAAATGCAGTTCTGCTTAGTAAAACTAAAAAAAGCCAAAAAGTCTCGCATATTCCATGCACTCTATAATATATTCATTGACTGGACTACATACTCATATTTACATCAAATTAAAACAAATTTAATGCTCTATAATTTCCTTTCTGAACATTTTTCTGAGAAACGGTCATGGGAGGCATAGAAGCAAATGTTTGACAAAAAGAGTGAGGTAAAAATGATTTTTTCAAAAATGATCTATATTCAATAACGTATATCTAGAAAACCGTTGAAAATTCGACAAATATGCATGCAAAGAATTTGATAGGAAACTTAATTAGCTTTCATTTTTATTTAGATCGTTTTTCTAGAGCCAACCGTTTCCGAGATATAATCGAAAAACTCAAAAATGCCCCCCCCCCCCCCCCCCCCGTGACGGTGACTTTTAGTATGTTTACCTACTAACTACTCCTACCAAAGCCCTGAAGTCATTCTCGCATATTCCATGCCTCTACAGCTACACCCCTCTTTTGAGCGAGCATTCATTGACTGGAAGGTACACTACACATGAGATTTACCAGTGTAACGAAGCTTAACTTTATAGCTTGATTTTGATTAGAACACGCAAAAGTACCAGAACAAAGGCATTGATTTAAAAAAAATGTCTGGCCAGGGTTCAAAGAAGTTCAATATTTGAATACGTAAACTAGGTAAACAAGCAACGTCACTTCATTAGAAAGGTAGAAGTTAATAAAAATACCACTCCATCCCATCGTATTTGCAGGAAATTGTCAAATAGGAAGGCGTTACATAAATCTTACTAACAACAAATTTAGTATCTAATATTTGCGATTTGGTGAAAGGTAGGTATCTAACAATTTGCTTTAAAATGTCTAAGTGTAGGTACCTTGACAATTTTATACAAATTTCGTTATGACGAATGTGCGTAAGAGTAAGATAATGTAAAAAACATCATTTTAAAACATTCGTTTATTCAGTATGTTTTGAGGTCACGTCTTGTCATATATGCAAAACTAATTTTAAGTGAAGAACATATGTATAGGAAATTAAGTTGTATAATTTATATTATGTTATTATTATATAACTAAATGAAATGCAGGCGTTGTTCGTTAAATTGTATTGCATAATTTTTTACGACTCTTCCTTTAATAAGTCTGATTGCATATACACAATGACAAAAAAGTTTAATCCTTCCGCAACAACTTGCATATTCCACAATGTTTTGTTGATTTACCAAGCATTGTGTAGCGTTTTAATGTGGGAATATTCATTGTAGGTACGTACGAGTATATAATTGTTTCTTAAGCTAATCTAAAGTGATATAAAATAACATAAGGTTATTCAAATAATTATTTAACGAAAAGTAAACGTTGAATATGAGAGAAGAAAAGGTACCTAACCAAAACCTCGCTGCACTTGATAATTTCCTTTCGAAGTATGCCTCACGCCTAAAATTATCGTGTAATATACATATTTTTCATCTGTAATAAATTAATAAATAGCGTGACCTTCTTTAAATTATATATGTTCAGAGTGTGAGTATGAAAGTTAATTGCCTATTTATTAAAGATGAATTGCTCGTCAATTATTGTTTAATAAAAAAATTTCAAGGTATAACGAGGGGCACTAGGTACAGATTCGAAAATAGTTACTTTATATCAAAACAAAATATGTATCTGTAACACCTACATTATATCATTATTTATGCTTAAACAGAAGGTGGCCACTTTGCTACTTTTGCATTACAATTTATTAAAATTAAGCTATTCGAAAACCTTGAAAAGAACAAAGACACTACGACTATCGCTACTGCGTTTCAACTTTGTCGTTCTACCTATTTAAATCTTTCGAGCATAATCAAGGACCAACATTCTCCCATATTTGACTAATTAATTTCCAGTTCTTAGAGACAAAAAAGGTGAGACTTTCGTTTACGCACCTCGATCCTGAAGACATTATATTTTTTCCAGTCAATATTAATGTGCGTTGTCATAATATTTTAGCACGCGCATCATCAATTCATCAGGGTCGTTCCTGATGTCCGCTCTGGTGCAAACTTAAAATGGCCCCCCTTTATTCTGTTATTGGGTTAATTGTAATTCAAAAAATTGCACCCCTATACGATTATGAATAAATACCGATCTAAAATTTTCAATGAAGTATTGAAAGGCAATATTTTGGTTTAGTAGAGACTGGTTGTGTATTTAACCTAAAATAATTTAAAAAGATTCAAGCCAAAACTCTTTGTTTGAAAAGGCACAGATAGAGGGAAGTAAAATAAGCGTCCACAATAGCAACGATATAGGTACTGAAATTTTTTTTCTAAAAATAAACCCCTCCCGCACACGACATATTTTCTAAAAAATAAAGTGCTAATTTATTAAGTAATAAAAAGCCTTGATACAGGCGTGAAAGTGAATTATAGGCGAATAACTACAAATACATATTAAAAGGCTATAAAATAAGGATTAACTTTAAGTAGGGGCGTACCTATAGATAATGGGGGGAGGGGGGGGGGGGGTCTGCACTATCTCCAATTCAGTAATGGGAAAATTTACGGCTGACCATGTGGTTTAGAATTTTGTGCAGAATGTTAACTTATTTCGGGGGGGGCCTCCATATACGCCACTGACTAAGGTACAATATACACGGTGTACCATTTGATATCAATAGTTTTTTGGCCCACCCAATACAAGTGTAATAACTTGAAATTTGTTAAGTTTACTTTAGGATGTTTTTTTTTTAAATTATTATACAATGCAATTTTGCAAGCTGCTCGAAGCAAATGGGCTAAAAGTTAGACTTTGGGAGGAGAAGTTGTCCATTGGCTATATTTTATTGTTGTCGGTTGGCCATTCAGTCTTCTGACCACAGGTGGATCTCTCAGTTGATTGGTTAGGATAAGGATAAGGATAAGGATTGCGTAGATTGAAAACTTTTTCAACGTTTTTTTATAGTCGGGAATCAGCACCGCGAAATTCGATCATGTACTGTGCACTCGAAGATATACTTTTTAAAAAATATGTACAGTGTGGAGAATGATCTTACGGATTCAAATCCGGAGGACTCCATTAAATTCGTGATTGCAAAAAAGAATAAAAAAATATTTTCCGATTATTTTGAATGATCTTAAAAAAACTATTTTTTGTGTTTAACTCGCGATTGTGACGCCATTTTTTAATATTTTTTCAAAATTCTTTCACCATTCGAACTACACAAGATGATTGGTATTTCATCCACTATCGAGTTTCAAAAATGAAGTATTTGTTGCTGCGCAGTTGGTGAAATCCTTGGAAGCTTAAAAGAATAGTATTAGAACTAATTTCCATCTATTAGTTTTTATAAAATAATTTTTTTACCTTAAGCTTCTCATCTAGGATGGTAAAATTAATTCATAATTAAATTAAAACCATTGTCCATACATAAAGCTGCCAAGCTAAACTAGCACATCCATTTTTTCCAATATGAAGGAAAATAATCGGTGACAGTAAGTGTGAAGCAACCGTTAAGGAAAACATGTTTGTTTTTTCATATCTACAACGATTTTAGGATAATTGAGGTTTAAAACTGAAAATAAAACTTCTATATAAGTATCTAAACTGTTCCTTTCAACAGTATCTTGTAAAAATCTTCTGGATACAACGTGACGATTGAAGTTGTATAGGAACTGGATGAAATGATTCCGAGCATTTAATACCTAGTTAACGAAGTGAACAGCACAGGATTTTCATGGTAGTTTCCTTTCTTTAAGTTAGTGATATCTTTTTGTATTGTGTTCAACTGACTCCACATTACTGTCACCTACTGACAATGTTAAAGTAATCTGTCTTCGAGTTCACTATAAAATATTATTTTTGTACATTTGAATCAACAGGTTAACTCTTACTCTTTCAAATATTACGAGATACGAGATTGAAAGTAACGTAAGGGACGTGGAATTGGTTCTCATCTGCCAATCTTTAACTGGATAATTTGTGTCAAGGAAAAGACCAACGGTTTAGCCAAGTACTCAGGAGCCCCTTACCTCATGAACTACATACCGTGTGACAAGTTTCAAAGCGGGACATAGCATGGGAAATCACATATTTGCAGTTTGTTGCTCACCAGTTTCAACTACAAGAATGGTAATGATGTCTACCGAAAGAGCATTATTTTCTGAGCCTGTTTATACCAAATTGTTTGGTATACTTACTAATTCACTGCTTTTTTAATTAAAAAATAATTTTCAAAAATTAAAAAGTATGAGCAGCCATGACATGTCAAATTCAAATAATGTTTAATATTAATTTTTAGACCTGTTGCCTATTTAACCACTCGTTCCTTGTTATAACAACTATTATTATCTTACTATCATTATTCGTGGTTAAATTTTTCAGGAAAATGCCATATTACATAATTGAAAATGTTTGATTTGATAATATTAAAAATTATCCGAATTTGACATGTCACGGCTACTCATATTTTTAACTGTTGAAAATTACATTTTCCAAATTAAAAAAGCAGTGAAATAGTAAATAGGTAGATATACCAAATATTTGGCATAAACAGGCTCCGAAAATAATGCTCTTTCGATAGACATCATTACCATTCTTGTAGATATAATTGGTGAGCAGCAAACTGCAAATGTGTGATTTCCCATGCTATTCGGCTATGTCCCGCTTTGAAACTGGTCACACGGTATATTAGTTCGTGTGGCCAACAGAATATTTCACAAAAATTCTGGTAGTGTATTGAACAGAAACTCCTCGTAAACATCACCCGTAAGCCATTGTAATAGCACCATACGTTCGAACAAGGCCGTAGATATGGGGGGGGTAGGGGGTTCAGCACCCCCCCCCCCCATGGCAAAACCTACATTTAACCGTAGCACTAATACAACTCTTTTGTTAATCATAAAATAAAATGTTTCAGTTCAGTTTCATATTTTTTTACCTCGAAACCCCCCTATCGCCAACGCCTGGCTACGACCCTGCGTTCCAATCAACTGATCAAGAATATAACTATTGATGTCAACGAATCACGCGAATTAGATTCATTGTTCTTCCAATTTTCTAACGCAGACAAGTCTATTTCAGTTTAGCGCAGTCTAAGATCTCGACCTCGAACTCGTGGTCCACCCCTGCCTGTTTTGTACTGGGTAAATAGTTTGATGGATAAGTTTGTGAGATTCCCAATAGTTTTACATCACCATTTCTGGCGTACAAGGAGTTACAGAAACTGTAAAGACTGCACTCCCCTGTATAGCATTCCTTATCTATTAGGTGAAAAATATTGCAAGAATTGAATCATCTGAAAACACTTTTTATGTATCTAATATTTAATACTGACATATCAATTACCTATTCTAATTTCGTTAGCCAACAATTTTTGCACGAGAAAGCCGAAAGGTTTGTCTCATTCATGTAATATAATGTCGGTAGGTAATATACGTTATCGTTCTATATTACTCATTTTATTTACACCCTGTCTGTTTACTATAATAGATTTGGAAAGTTTGTAAAGTAGCCCTTGATAGAAATAGGCAAAAATTAGTAGCAATTGATTCAATTTTTGATTTTCTCTGCGTTTACTATCTTGACGACAAACAAGACGCTTATAGCTTATCTGCTGTTTCATTTGTGACGAAAAACGTGATAAATTCCCCTTTTTGAATGCTTCTGTTCAGCTAAAAATTGGAAAGGATGTCTATAATGATGAAAAAATTAATTAATAGTAGGTAACGTGAAAAGTGTCATTTGATACCACTATGCATTTAGTTTCACAGTTACATCTTCTTTTTACATTGGATTAAAAAACCCTTTTGCTTCATCAGCTACAATAGGTGAGTGTAATTTGATCGCGTTAATCAATCCGGGAGTTTCAAATTTTTATGTTAATTTAATTCAGTTTTAAACTTAAGGCGGATTATTAGAGGTTAATGTATTGTTGTGGGTAACTAAATGGGAAAGTAAAAATTTCAAAGTGATTACGAGTAATAACCGAATAATGCCCTGTCATTAATGGTGACTTTTTTTTTCGTACAGATGCGATTAGTTGTTCCACAAAGATTTCCTTTTTTAACCTGCAACACCTTCATGTTCTATGTTTTCATCCAATAAAGTTGAAGTGAGTCATACAATGGTTTAGTTTGTTTGGAAACAGGTGGTAAACGACCAGGTTTAACATACAAGTTCATGACAGATATCGAATAGAATAGTTGTTTGTAACCCGTCATTAATTCACATTATAAAAAAACGTCATGGATTATTTATATTTTTGTGCGGGTGTCCTTCGGAGGTGCTAACAATGGAAATTTGACTACAATTATTCTGCTTACTGTAGTGTGAGCTTCATATTTTGCAAAAGCATTTGAAATTTTGGAAACAGATAAATCATAATTCTTCATTTTACTTTTTCCATATTTTAACAGAAGATAAACACTCCGATTTGATGGCACGAACCCGCCTAAACTGAATACATTTTTTCAGTATTTTTTAATGCGTGTCTTCCACATGAAACTATACAATCTTGTAGCTGCTGGTGGTCTTGTCTATCTTTTAAATACGTGTTTTTTTCGTAAATTTAATTTTTCGCATTCGAAATGTTGGCTATAAAAACTAAAAAGCATTAGATTTATTTTACCGTTACCGAAGTGCCATTTTTTCTTTTCCAAAATTGCAGTTATACGATAATGTGAATTGTTCTTTAATAAAACTATACGGGAACACGTTCATAAATTATTTGTACCTAATACATCGCTTTTTAGTTAATACACTTTCGTTTATTCAAAACTGCCATAATTCAAATGAGAGCTGTTATGCTGTTATATTTGATGAGACCGCTTAAAATAAATTTCAAAGCACAGGAATCAACCGTAATCAATGAAGATATTGATTATATTCATGAAATATTAAATTGGGCGCTTCCACAATTTTTTGAGATTTTTTTTCTTGTACATATATCAAAGAAAATGAGTATAAGTAATTTATGCTCTTTTCAAAAATGCGTGACGTATTTAAAGGTGAGTCCTCGCCAAGTGAAGTTACTGATCCCATAGTATTAAAATTTACTTTTGCCCGTTACGCACAAGAAAGTGTTGAATAATACACCAGACATCTAAAAGGAAAAGAACATTTATTGCAAAATCACCAACCACCGTAAAACTTTAAAATACGAGGAGCATTCCGATACTAATACCTACACGTTTTTCTTCTATACAAGTGCTAGATACTCTATAATCTACCACTTGTATCTTTGCAGCAGAGTTTTATATGCAACATGTGACCGAGCATTCTCAGTTTATGAATGTCTATCTCCATTTATTGAATCATCTGAGACCGTAAAGCGCACCAAAAGGTCGCTTTACTTATCCAAAATACGATAGCCGTAAGTTTAGAAATAGAGAAACGCTATTTGAATTTTTTTTGGCCTAGTCTGCCATTTGACATAATGCAATTGCATTGTCTGTTGTTTGCCCCGAGCAGTAGGAAATCATCACCGTCGATAATAACAGTCTCCCAGCAGTGATACGATATGTTCTTTATCTTGGACGGTTAATTTTCTTGAAACCCAACAACTATAAAATAATAAACAATAAAATTTCACAGGCAATCTTGTTTTTTATCTTTAAACAATCGACAGCATCTTCTTACTGACAATTCATAAGTAGTCTGGTCTCTATACACTTGTCGGAAAATTTCGCACAATTTGGGACTTTGAACTGTTAGAAAACGTAGCATTTCGTAGACTTTGCATTTGGCAGAATTTTTGTGACATTTCAGATACTGGAAAAACTTATTGTAAAGTTAATAAAATTTGGAAAACAAAAAAAAAACAATGATACGTACGGTAAGTAGTATTATTCTAGATTCTAGATTAGCCTCGTACATAAAGGTGCGCTTTTAATGGGGAGATCGGTACGTTTGCTACCATAGATGAGTTTCGTAGTGCATAGTATCTGAAATCAATATGGGTGAAGATTTGGTATTCGATTTTTATTGTAGACTATCGATCTTCGAAATCTTAATCAGTATGTTTAATACAAAACGAAGACCGTTCCACGGAATATGCAGTATAAGTTACACTAAACTCTTTGGTATACTACGGATCATTTTCTATTATACTGGATCGTTGGCCTTGAGAAACCCAAAACATTAACGAGGAAAAGACTTCACAAATATTGATCACGGTCTATGTATTGCTGAACTGTATAAAATACCATGGTAGCACATTCACGACCTGACTCACACAGAGCACAAGCTACGTGACTGACATAGACAAAATAAACGCCTGCGTGCTAAAAAACTGTATCTTTTAACTAATTATTGACCACCCTCAGAAACATGAAAATTTTCCAGTTATTTCTGTCCTTTAAACGACTTAAACAATACGGATAGAATCTGAAGACCATCAGCTAATAATAAATAACCTCTTACAGCTGTACCATTCATTGCCTTTGCGTATTCCTGCGACATCCTTCAAGCACTTGACGAGCAGAAAAGTGGTGTATTCGGTAAATGACAGTTACACGTTTCATACACTGAGTTCCACAATGCTCTTGGATGGTCTATAGGTTTGGATATGAAAGGACTGGACTTGATCAAATTCTAAACGTATATGATCTTTTTTACACATTAAAAATCGAGGGTTTTACATGTCGTGTATCTGAAGTTGATATACTTCGAGACGAAAACGTCTTTAAGTACTACTTGTACTATAAGTCAATTACTCAGAAGTACCTACATACAAACACACCGCTCCATTAAAAACATTTACTACCTGACTATTCCAAAACACTGGAAAGGAATTTATATACCTACAAAGCTACCACGGCACCATGACCCGATTTAGACTTGTTAAGTATTTAATGCTATTTAAATTTCAATTATTATTTCAAGCACCTAAAGTATGCAATACGGTACCTAATACCAACACTTTCTCTTTAACCAACATAAACAGTAGTACATAAGGTAGGTACATAACTGGTTGTGGTTGAGTACAAGAATTGATGCTGCCAGAAAATTTGGTGGAAATGGACCTATTGAGTCATAGGTTTAAGTTTAGTTTTGGAAATCAATGTATGTACAATAGTACAATATATGTATATGTTGACCGAGTGTGTAGAGCTTCATTGTTCTTATTGTTATTATCTGTATCCCAATAAATATTAGGAATTTCATGAGCTGAAAGAATACATACTTTGTAATCGTGGTTCTAACTGCTACCTATGCTGTATCAATGAGTGACAAAGTTAAATGAGACAAATTTTGATCGAAGAGTTTCGTTGTCGATTTATGATAGGCAGCGGATTGTGGTGAAAAATAAAGTTGTGGCAGCAATTTATGAACTCGCAATTGATAGATAACATAAGTTAGGTAGGTATGTGATTTTCACCTTGTCGCGTAATGTGCGTTAATGCCGTTAATCCGATATAGATCTTAAAAAATCCCTGTCCGTATTGTACATTCTCCCTTCCTTATCAATTTTATTAGGTATATTAAGTACCTTATCAAGTATTATTAAGCAAAAATGTGCCCCTTCAATTTATATAATTTAATTGAAATTATTACTTAATAAAATGGAGCATCGCTAATTTTGCATGATTCGCTAATATAAAATATTTGTATTTGAGTTTCAAAAAGATTAACAACGAGTATTTGTCTTCTCTTTAATTCATTTTGCCTTTACCACGTCTTAGATTATTTTGGTTTCTCGTTTTATTAAGATTTCTCTATTCACTCTCCCAACTAGGGATATATTCCCACTGAACACAGTACATCCATGAAACGTTTCTAAATGTTGCATAAGGGTTACAAATGAAACATTCCTAAGAAACATCTAAGACACATTACTGGTACATTCCTGTCGAAAGCGAATAAATGGTAATGTCTAATAAACGTTTCAATTGATATGTTACATAAAATACAAAACATACACATTACGTGATAACGTATAACATTTTAGAAACGTTACAAATGTGATGTTTCGTTTGAAACAAAATAGTCATATTTCAAAGTTAACGTTACGGCGTTGTGTTTAGTAGTGTTGTACCAGAAACCTTATCAGTTGAAACATATCGTAAGAAACAAATCATACACGTTTCAGTGTGAATGTTTTAGATATGTATCCGAAAATATATCTCTGTGATACATTTTTTGGAATGTGATAACTAAAGCTAGAATGCCTTTTTTTTATAAATGGACAAACATAAGGCAGACCCTATTTAAAATCCGTTTTAGAGTACGCACTTTCTAAAAATGCAAACTTTATTCTGCCTTTTTTGGTTTCTTTTAGTTTTTTGCCTTTTTTACCTAATTTTTTGATATTTTCAAGTAAGTATTTAGTACCTTTTCTATAAATTTTTTTTTAGTTTTTTGTAATGTATTTTTTAATTTTTAGATTTTATATAGGTATATTTTTCTGGGTAATTTCTAAGAAAGCATATTGTTTGAAAGGGAAAGGAATTTGGTATACAAACTAAAGACAAACTTTCACTTTTAATATTTAAGCCTCTTATAATAATAACTTGGATGAGTCATTTTCCATTACTTTGAAATATTTCCCATTGTATTATTTCTACCTGAGTCTGCACCTACATACAGTCTTTGTTGAAACTGCATCCCTTAGTCATGATGCCTAATTAGCCAGAATACTTTATTGAAAAAGAATACCAGCAGATAGCATCTATCAACTGTAATTACTTTTTCAAATAAATGTTTGTTTGTCTATACCTAAATTTAATATGTATGTGTTGATTTTATCTCGACAGTTTTTTCGCTTTTCCGTGCCCTTTTTTGCCTTTTTAGGATGCTTTTTTAAATTATTTTTTATGCCTTTATCCCTGCCTTTTTTGAACTTTCATTTTGTCTAACTATCCTAGCTTTAGTGATAACGTATAACATTTTAGAAACATTAAAAATGTGATGTTTCTTTTGAAACAAAATAGTCATCTTTCAAAGTTAATGTTACTTGTATTTAGTAGCGTTGTACTAGAAACCTAATCACTTGAAACATATCGTAAGAAACTAAAAATACTTGTTTCAATGTGAATGTTTTACATATTTATCCAAAATTACAATTTAGTGTTTAATTGGAACGAAAAATTTCCGTTTCGAAAAATAGATTTATTCATGATTCATCATAAGTAGATGTGTGATATTGCACATCTAAGTGGCTCATTTACCAAAGAGCCGGTAGCTCAGGTAGTTTGCGTGGCTGTTTTCCGAGTTCCTAAACAAGCGACAGATGTTCGAATCCCACTTGAAGCAAAAAGATTATTCAGCATCACCGATCTCCTTCGAGTCTACACGAAGAGAATTTGGGGGCCCTGGAGAACGATCCACCGGAGTACATGGGGCCCTGGAGGGTCTGCGCACTGGGAAAAGAGCCCCTCAGAGCAGTTGGGGCTCTCGGTACCGTAGTTTCTACCACGTGTCAATTTTTTTATACTCAGGTATGTTTCAAGTGAAACATATATGAGACATTTCAAATATTCACGTATGAAACATTTATAAGGACACATTTCTCCTACATATCAATAAATTACTCTCAGATATGTTTCAAGAAACATATATAAAATGTTTCGATGTAACGTTTTTGTGTTGTTTCAAATCTAGGTTTCTGAAGGCGGACATTAAACATCTATGTTATGTGTATGATACGTTTCTGTCGCTGTTTCGGAGATGTTTCATGTTTCAGAGATACGTTTCTAAAACATTTCGGAAACGTTTTTTTGCACTGTGGGTTGTGGTCAGTCATCCACCATCTTAATCCTTCTGTCCATTTCCTTCCATCGAATCCGTTAATAAGTACTTCCTTCTCAATGCACATCCTAACTAATTCCTCTTTGGTTTACCTAACATTCCCATCATGCTGCTTCATTCCTTGATCTATCCGTTTAACATTCTCCTAAAAATCCACATTTCCAAGGTCTTGTTATGTACCTATTGATTATTATTAATAGGCACAAATTGCATTAACTCAAAGCTTCATACTGCAGTGTTTCCTCGAATGTATCGCAATAAGAAGATGGAGTACTCGTATAAAAATTGTGTGTTTATAGTTGATCATTTCGCTGACGTTGGCCCAGTTCGTTACCTATATCTCTAGTAATTGGTGGAATTATGGAGTACTTATGATGAATTTTCAGCGATTGCCCTGGGGGTCGCGCTGCACAACAATCGATTGCTAGTCATTAATGTATAAAAGTTGTCAAATATCTTTTCGACTTCATCGAGTATACATAGTATCACCCCTTATTGGTTCGTTTCCCCCCAAGTAGCTCTTCTATTGACCTTTCTACTCACACAATTCATGTGTATGTTGGTACATACCTTTCCTTCTTAATGTCACACATGGGATACATATTCATTTTCTTGTACTACTGCATTTTACAGATTTCTGGTCGAATTACGTGGTCGCACCACTGCTGAAACTTCTGGTCTATAAAGCTATAACCACATCATTGCGGTTCGTGCCCTTCTAAAATCTGAATAAATATGAAGTAGAATATCGAATTGCTTTCCCCCTTTTTTAATTTATAGGTATTCTTTGTTGTCTTTGACAATAATGTGTTTAGTTAGTAAATGCAGCTATATAAATGAATTTTGAAAAGTACCTGATTTGACGATAGAAACAATTAGATTAGATAACAGCACATTACCACATATTATTAGTACAATTTATGTGGGTAGGTACTTTAGAAAGTTGTATTTACACACTACTCATTCAAGCAAATTTAAACAAAATGACATTCTACTTAAAGTTGACACATCATTATATAAGCTACTAATTGACTTATTTTTCCGTAGCTTCTACCTACAGTTAGATATTTTTCACAGCGTGGGACGAGTTTACAATGCTCTCTTCACCTGTTCATCCCAGCAAAATAAAAATCCATTCATTAATCTTATCAGATAAATATAATTAACAAAAAATATAATACTATTTAACTATAAATTGAATGATTAGCAGATGAAGTACACAAGTAAGGAACACATGCATACTTCTTTATTGTTAAAAAATTTTAAGTCAACTCATTAAAATTTAATGTGAGCACAAATTTCGGCTTTTACTACTATAGTCGAGTTACCAAAAAGGTTTTCCATTATAGAAAACAGTTTGCCATCAAAGTATGCTTAATGACATTCAAGGCCATAGACAGCGGGAGGTTTTAGAGGTTGAAACCTACCCGGGAATTACAGTGATAGTTTTTTCACGATTTTAAATACTTCAGTAAAAGATAAGTAGCATCTAAAATATAGGGAGTAGAGCGGTGTTTGCATTAATAAAAAAATTTGAGTATTATTTTAACCTTTTTATGTCACAATAACATTAATTTCTGCCGATTACTAACCATTTCTCTACGGGGAAGGGGGGGGGAGTATCTTCAAGGTTTGGAGAACGTGTTGCTAGATTAACCGTTGTTGCTCATAGCTGATCTAGTTGATCCCTTGCAGATATACCTCTCATTTAGGAAGCCGGTTGATCCATTCAAGACAGTATTTTTTGAAACTTCGGTTCATTTAACAATAAATTAATGCCTACTTTATGTTAGACGCATAGACAATCCAAATTAAAGCTTTTTAGAATATTCTGGGATAAATAGCAACACAAAAAGCATACCTCAGTACTGAGAGGTTGGAGTTGGGAATTGTTATAAGTAGTATCCTAACATCCTGTACTTTTTTGGGTGTGGTTTTTAGACACACCGTTTTGTAGTTACTTACATTAAGTTGACAAAGGAATAATAAATAATATTTGAGTGCCGTGTCCCCATCCGAATCTTTCAAGAACAAAAGGAATTTGTTCTATTTCAAGAAGAATTGTAATTTTGGAAGCTGAAGAGCTGTGGGATATTCGGTAATAAAGTAACTCAAATTGACTCCGTCCTAAATTGGATTAATTCAATATTGGCTACCTGGCCAATCCAGTCCGACACTATCTTTTAAGTATCATTTTATAGAAAACAGTATGAATATGCAAAACGATAGGGAAACTTACGTATAGTTTTGTTTATTCTTTTATCGAAATTTCAGGTAGGTACCTGTGACCAATTTTGCACGATGTAGGCATCATTTATATTTCGTGATTTTTAAAACCGTCCCATCTCTACATATATGTAGGTATAAAGCGACAATTAAGAACAAATAACACATCAACTCTTCGCAACTATTATAAAAAAACCTTTTAGGTATAAGAGGCCTTTTACATTCAGGCGAAATGGAATTATCATTTTGAGTTGTGGTTTTTTAAAAGTAGTTTTTAGAAATACTTAAATGACAAATTACCATTAAACGCTGGATCTTATTCATATTTGTCATTTATAGTTTAAAGCGACCACGTTAGATGACTAAACAACATTAAAAATAATACCTTTTAAGAAACCCTATTGTATCTTTTTGAATAAGCGCGAATGTAATAAATCAGTATTATAACCGAATACAAAGTTTCCAATAGGACATTTTTGATTATCCGAAAGGTGAAGGTTAAAACACCGCTAGTTCTGTGGACTCTTAATGACATGGGGCTACTTCAACATATTAACTTGAAAATTATCTTCAAGTTATAAAACAATAATCAAAACGTAGGCGCGTGTAACGAAGATGCTGAAATAGGTACTTTGTTCTATTCTGTCTCTTCTGGAATACTTTGATTTTTATTGCAAATTACCTTGAACTCTTAACTTTTTCTATCAATTCTGTTTGACATTATTGTATTAAAAATCTGTTGGAGAAATCAAAATGTTTCTCTAAAATATTGAAAATAAATGCTTAAACAATTTTATTGTTTCAGAATACCTACGGAGTTTAAGAAAATGTATCAACTGAGCCTGCAATAATGAACATGTACAAAACTTGAGTACGATGTACTGCTTACGAATTTGGGGTTCTACAGTATTACACCATGTTACAATTTTGTTTTTCTTCTTATTGTACAGTGTGGAGATATCTGCCTGGCTTCCTGATACGGCAACAAAAATTATACATGATATTAAACAAATAAGTACGATAACATTTCTTGGAAATAATTCATTTCCAAATCATTTTACTGTCTTGAATCAAGACGCTAATTCCATCATACTTGGTGGTAGAAATACTGTATATAATTTAAGCATATACGACTTTACCGAGCGTAAGGAAAAACGCCTTAAATGGTTTTCTTCTGATGCACATACTCAAATTTGCCAGTTGAAAGGAAAATCAGAAGATGACTGTCAAAATTACATTCGAATTTTGGTGCCTTTATCTACAGAACGTCTGTTGGTTTGTGGAACGAACTCATATAAACCATACTGTAGGCATTACACAACACTTGTAAGCTTATTGGAGTTTGTGCAAAAATTTTTTTAAACTCGGTTTTGTAGAATGACGAGTACGTAACGGAAAAGGAATTTTCTGGAGTGGGCATTTGTCCATTCAACCCAGAATACAATAACACAGCTGTACAAAGTAATGACCAAATATTTACGGCAACGATTGCTGATTTTTCTGAGCGGGACCCAGTCATTTATCGTGAGCCACAACGGACAGAACTTTCTGATCTCAAGCAATTAAATGGTAGTACATCTGCATGTGTGACGTTTCATTAAAAATTCCATTTTTAGCGCCCAATTTTGTTAGTTCTATGCCATATGATAATTACATCTTCTTTTTCTTCAGAGAAACCGCAGTAGAATATCTAAATTGTGGAAAGGTATGTAGAATAAGCAGTTCGTTTGTAAAATGTTGATAATTATGTTTTTAAGATTATTTATTCGAGAGTTGCACGTGTTTGCCAAAATGACAAAGGTGGCCCACATCAGTTTGGCGATCGATGGACGTCGTTTTTAAAAGCCAGATTAAATTGTTCTCTTCCTGGAGAGTATCCGTTTTATTTTGATGAAATTCGTAAGATTCGAATTAGGTCCTTAAATCACATATAATTGTTTTTAATTTTAGAATCCACAACTAGTATCATTGAGGGGAGATATGGGTCAAACTTATCTCAACAAATAGTATATGGTACCTTAACAACGCCTAATAATGCAATTGGGGGCTCTGCAATATGTGCATACAGTATGAAAGACATTATCAGAGTTTTTCAAGGTAGTTTTAAGCATCAAGAAAGCATTAATGCCAACTGGCTTCCTGTTCCAAAACAAAAAGTAATTTAAATTTTTTTCTTAATCGATATTTATTTATATTATTCGTAGGTGCCTGAACCGAGACCTGGCCAATGTGTAAATGACAGTAGAATTTTGCCAGAAAGTGTTGTTAATTTTGCCAAAACACATTCATTAATGGAAGAGGCAGTTCCTGCTTTGTTTAATCAACCAATTTTAGTTCGAGTGAGTCTTCAATATCGATTTACTGCAATTACTGTCGATCCTCAAGTTCAAACAGTTAGTAATGATGTTTTCGATGTACTATATGTGGGCACCGGTAAGTTGCTTATTTGCACTACATATATACACTATCTCGTACAGAACTGCTTTAAATGTTAACTTCATTTGGAACACTCTTTTGGTCATTTCTGTGCATGCATCAAACTGCACCGACAACAGTTTTGCGATAAAACAACAGGCATGTTTATAGGCAACCACTTTTGTAACTATAGTGTTCGATATATCAAATTAAAGCTTACAAAATTCGCTTTAATTGCATTCCCCAATCCACGCGATCCGACGTCTCTGCTGCGTAATGACGTCAACGTAAAAATGGCCGCCAAGCATTCTAATCATTATTAGCAAATACGTATATTCGATATCCTCATCACGGTTAAAGAGGCCAAAATTAGCCTCTAATATAATTTTTTTCCTTTAACATTCAAAAATAATATTTAGCGCGTAGACACCACGAACGTTAGCGCTGATGTGACGCTCGCGCAGTTTAAACCACGCGAGTCTCCGACGGCGGACACACGATATGCGTTGCGTCGACGTTAGCGCTGCGGTAGATTTTTTAACGCAGCTGGGCGTAATTTTTATCTGCATTCGTTCTGCGCTGCGTTAGTTTGTAAGAAATTGGCAGATTTTATTGTGAAGGAACATTTTTGTTCGTTGGATCAATAAGTGTGAAGTTGGCTGGAACTGTGATGTCTGAGGATAATTATGATTTGTGTTTTTCTATGTCGGGCCCCAACGGGTTCTGAACCTCTCCTTTCCCCGTTCGATCGTATTGGTGGATCACAGTTTTCATTTGTTCCATTCCTTCAGAGGATTCGAACATTTGTGACTGATTTGCCTAGTGGATTTGATGCAGGACATCTTATACCTACATGGAATTTCCCCTAAAGGAACTGCTGCAACGTTTCAGGATTTTGGAGACATGAGTTTCACAGCAACGGTCAGAAGGACATTACAAGGGTGTATCTAGTATTGTAATTAAGCAATTTAAATCATAGTTTGCTAAAAAAATGGTACTTCAATTGTTTAATTAACATACTTATCCACATCCGAATTGTCTACAATTTTTTTTTCGTGACATACGCAAGAACATAAATCATTAATCTGAATTGCAGACGCGCTAAAATCACTTTAAAACAGTGATTTTTATGCACAAATTTGAACATGTTATCCCCAGGTTCAGAACTTGCGACCATTTTCATGCTCTTATATTTTACATCATCTTCAACGTAGTATGATTTGCAGACGCGCTTTTATCACTACCTAAAATGACGCTGGGCTGCCGCCCTATAAATCCCCTTACTAAAAGATAAGTACAAATTGTTTGTAAAGAGGAAGATTAGTTACTTGAAACTTAAGATTCTCAGAATCTCTTCATTATGTTACTGTTACACACCAAAACAATAGTATCACAGACGTTATAACTCTAAATTGATGAAAGTAAATTTTTGTTTTATTTCAGATAATGGTAAGGTTTTGAAAGTTGTGAATATTCCCAATGAAAATGGTGCTAATGCTGTGGTGATATCTGAAAATACAGTGTTTTCGCATAACACACCAGTAAGAGAATTAAAAATTGCCCCTGGTTATGGAAGGGTGGTTGTTGTAAGTTCAAATGAGGTTAAATTAGCTACATTTAATCATTGCGCATCTGTTGATCATTGTCAGTGAGTAATCATCTTACATCATAAAACTTGTCCTCATGAATGTTAATTTTTA
This sequence comes from Pyrocoelia pectoralis, assembly GCA_036250285.1. Taxonomy (NCBI): domain Eukaryota; kingdom Metazoa; phylum Arthropoda; class Insecta; order Coleoptera; family Lampyridae; genus Pyrocoelia; species Pyrocoelia pectoralis. The sequence continues at coordinate 17,741,053 of CM070082.1, forward strand.
GAAGTTGCGTAGCACTTCAAGATCCACATTGTGCCTGGGACACACAACAGTTAGCTTGTGTTAGTTTGGATGCTGTTAGCACTCTTAGAAGATCATTAATTCAAGATGTTTCCCATGGTAACACCAGAAAATGTTCCCCAATTGGTATAATATCTTCTAGTTGTAAAGTCTCCATTATAACCAATTTTTTTTTGTAGCTAATAATAAAATTCCTACAGGAGTTTATGATGATAATATCTTAGAAAATGAAATTCTAATTGACAACAAAATCGAAGATCCATCACCTAAACCAAATAATGAAGAGGTGGAATGTGATGATGGAGTAACTGAAAATCGTATAACTGGTTGTGCAGTGCGGCAACATTTGGTTATTTATACAGCAAAAACCCTTCATGTTATAGTTGTATGTGCAAGTCTGGTGGCACTATTCCTTGGATTTATTGCTGGCTATTTATTTTCACGAAGATTTCATCCCTATGCTCATTACCCCAATGCACCGTTTATTGAACAACACAATCATTTAGAAAGGTAGGTATTATCAGTCTTTAAAATGCCTCATTATAAAAATTCGTTGTTTGATCTAAAATTGTCATTTATTAAATTTTTTGTCACAGGTTAAGCGGTAACCCAAATGGATTTCTAACCCCACGAGCAAACAAAACTGTGAATTTAGTGTTGAATGTTCCACCATCTCCCGCTCCTAAGAAAGATAATCTTGAAACAAAGGACTTAAATATAGCCAGTGATGGAACTTTACAAAAAATTAAGAAAACATACATTTGAGAGACTATCCATATATTTGTGTACCTGCATTTTGTTTGATAAAAGTGGTTATGCTCTTACCAAAAATGTGAAAAATTATGCAAAATATTATGTTTCTGCACAAGTAAATCTTAAAAATATTTTTATATGAAATAAATTTTAGAGCGGCGTAGTTAAATATAAGTTGAATTGTACATAAAAATCGAGCTTGACTGAACGTAAAGTTTTATTTACGATATCGAAAACGGAGGAGTACATTTTTATCCAATTTAGCTTTTTTTGTTTCACTTACAAAATTTTTTTATAATTGTGATAATGAGTTGTTTTGTAGTTTTGATGTCATTATCAATAGGAATTTAGATTTAAGAGAAGCACTTCTTTTAGCAGTTAGTTAATTCGGTGTCTAATTCTTTTCGTTTAGTTTTAAATTAGAAATCTTTATCAATCAGTTCGGTATCTACTTTTCTCTATTATATGTTGGCAATAATGTTGAATATAAAATGAATAGAAATGCTAATGAAGAAGCATAATTTTATAAGTTTTATGTTGTTTTATGTCAATCTAACAGTATAACAATCTATTAGGCTGTGAGAAACGTCTCTATAATTTAGTTAAATTTTGGACTGTCTATTTAAGGACTAGATAAGTATTATTCTGATTTCGTACTAAATTGCGTTGTATTTTATTACATATTCAGCTGATTTTAAATCTGTATATAATGCAAGTTTAAGCAAATTTATACAAATTTATATTTCAGATATTTTAAATCGTACAAATTACATATTCTCGTAAGTTAGAAAATAAGCAACTATACATTCCATAGATTTCTATCTTGTACATTTTTAAGATCAATAAAATTTAATATTTTCATTGAATTGTTTTTAAGTAGATTTTATAAATTTTATTTTATTAATGGTATTAGAAGTAACGTAAGTACAAGCGGAGCAGAGGATGTTATTCCAATAGCAACAATTGTTGTAATGAGGAGAGACAATCGATTGATGCAATTTAGAAATGCGCTCAAGGAGTTTCATGAAAAGAATACATTGGGCAAGAAAATCATGTTGATGCGTCATTGTATATAGTGTCCTTCAGACTTCAGTAGACTTGTCAGAGGACTCGCGTCCTTGCTGAATTTCAGTAGATTTTGTTTTTTACTTTGTCCTTCAATATTCCTCTCGCAGTTCCTTTGAATGATTTTTATTTTTCTTATCACTATTTCATATGCAATTCAACACATCATTTAGAGTACTATTAAAGGCATTTTTTCACCTTTGGCTATTACTTTACCCTTATAGCGGATTATTTGATGTTCTTATTAGCTTTACTTTACTGTTGTGCCAGTAGGCTAAGCTTTTGGCAACACTCTAGTTTAGAGCCCATTTCTTATCACATGAGTCTCTGTTGGTTGCCAATAGAACTTTTGCTCGAGCTTTGATTCCAAAGTTTTAATACTGTTGCATTATGACCCAGACTGCCTGCCATGGGAGTTTATGACTAAACTCATTGCTAACAACGAATTACATGGATAAATGGATGTTAACTAGGACAAGGTCTTCCGAACTATGAAATGAAAAGAAAACCATATATAGAAAATGTCCAAATATTAGATTCAAAATGTCTTCTTTCGATGGAAAGGCATTGGAAAAATTGCTACCGAGTCAAACAAGTGGCGTTCGTTTTATGAAGAACCATTTACATTACGAAAACTGCACTGATTTATTTACATTGGAAAGGTATAGCAGAGCAGATAAAAAAATTGATGCATGAAATCAAACACTGAAAGAAGACTCGAAAGTGGAAAAGGATGCTAAGGATGAGCTAATGAAAGTAACCCAAATTTTGAGGACAGAAGGGAATTCAATATAACAGTTCAACCGACAATTTTCGAAGCGTTCAACGAAATCCATTCCAGCTGTGGCGACCACATGCCTGGTCCACAGCCAGGAAACTCTGTATGTATAGAGTTCACTGTCCACAGCATATTGAGACGTAGCTGCAAGCTCATTAGCTGACCAATGAGAGTGCGGCATCACCGGCTGAAAAGTTTAAAAGAAACGCGCTGCAACGCAGAACAGATTCGTTTTTCGATGGCGCTACAGCAATCATCTACCTGCTAAAAGCGTATGCAGCAGTCAACCCACGGCAGCGCAGCTTTCTGATCCGTCAACCGCTGCCACATGCAGCATTTTTAATCTGTACATAATGTAAATAAATTTGTTGTTTTCACGGCAGAACCTTTATTTAGTGCATCCGCTAACCCATCTATACGCTTTGTGGTTACATTTCCACTACAACAGAACCAGATGCATTATCCGCAACTCTTTGAGATAAGTGGATGTATTCTAAATGACACATGGGATTTCGTTACGCTCTTCGAACATATAACAACCTATCTAGTAATAATGAATGCATATTTTAAACATAAAGAAACCAGAGAAGGAAGAAGGAAAAGTCAATAATAGACGACAACAGAAAATAAGAGATATACGAGTGAAGACAGGATACGAAATTGCCAGTGCCACTACGTCCTGGAAGCCACATTTAGGCAAAAAAAGAACAAACAAAATAACACATCATATAAAAGTACGGAAACAAAAAATTAAATACAAAGCTACAAATTTGGGAATAAAGAACTGAGAGAAAAATATGCAGAGGAAGAGGATAAAAATACTGAAAATAATCATTGGACGGAGCAAAGAAATAAGCTAAATGATACACGGGAAAGGTTCAAAGAAATAATTAAAAACGTTGCATCCAAATAGACACAACGCCAAATTAAGGGTTAACATAATTAACATGGAAATGATGGTAATAAGTAGTTATGGGCCAAAACCTTGATTTTTTATATTTCGAGAAACTTTGCTTAGCTGTATCTCAGTTAATATTGGATTTAAAAATTCGTTTATCCAAGCAAATTTTATGTCCTACAACTGTTATTCACTATGGTACACCAAATATACTTAGTTTACATAAGCGAAAAACTGAGAATGTCCGAAAATTTGGAGGTTTTTGGCCCTCCACCAAGTTAGCACAAGGTACTAGAGGTCGAAAACTTAGGATAGATGTCCAAGAGTACCGAAAAACAACTTGTCAAAGGTTCATTAACTTCGGAATACTGTCCAGCTACCCACCTATTTTTGATTATGTTGACTTCAATACGACAACATAAGAAAATATTTTTTTATATACCTCATGTTTTTGTTGCAAGTTAAAAATGCCGCTTTATTTATGTTTTTTTCCCTTATGTAAGAACTATTTCTTGCCTCGAGAATTGAATATTTGTTGAAATTTAATTTACAGTCGAGAATTTATTCTTTGGTAACTGACACTAATAAAGTAGATTTGTGTGAATAATAAATGTTTTTGAAGCTTATTTAGAGCAACTGACAATGGCAGTTTGTGCGAGTAAATAATATTGAGGTTCATGTAGAAAATGTTTATGCACAAATTTTGACACAACAAATATATATGCAGTACACAATTTGAATTTAGTTTTATTAATAAACGTGTACGTATATAAATATAGAAACACTCTTTGACGATCATATAAAATTACACCGAGACAAATTCACAATATACAGCTTAAATAATTGAACTTTTCTTAAACATAACTATACAGTAACAGATCTTGTAATAATAATAAAAAACCTTACAAATAAGTGGATGGACTAACAGAAATGGAACTGCCTAATTTTTGACAAACAACAACATTTATTACTTAAACAAGTTGTTTTTGTTCAACAATCATTAAAACATTATTCATAGGACATTTACGTAATTAAGGCAGTAAATAAAATTTATGAGTAAAAAGGAACAGATTGCATATTATTGTAAATCGTAGTTATCGTGCAATGTATTGTCCGAAAACTAGGCCTGTTGGCTGGTTTCTGTTGCCAACATTGTCTCATAAGCTCATAGACTGGAGTAGGTGTATTATCTGGACAAGATAATACATTTTCGGCTTTCAAAAAACGAACAACCTCTTCATGTGTCATACCAAAATATGGTTGTAATGCGAAGGAAAATATTTCCCATAAACAAACTCCAAAAGCCCATACGTCTGATTCTGCAGTATATTTATTGTACAAAATACTTTCTAGCGGCATCCATCTCACAGGAATTGCATCGTGCTCATCACCTTTGTAGTAATCCTATAAAATATGGCTTAGAAAATTCTCTTAATAAGAAATTTGTTGTACCTGTAAATAAATTTTTTGGGATAATCCAAAATCTGCAATTTTTACTACCATTGCGTCATTTATTAAACAATTACGAGTTGCTAAATCTCTATGAACAAATTTTCTATCAGAGAGGTACACCATTCCAGAAGCTATTTGTAAAGCAATATTTAAGAGATCTAAATGTGATAATTGATTTTCACGGTTATCCTCCATTTCTACTTCCCGAGTGTGACTGTTTGTTGAACATTGCCTACAATAATAAATTAATTAGTTGCGAAATTTGAAAAATGTCACTTACGATTAAATTATCGCCATTAATCATTTTAGAATAATAAAATCGACAAACCTCAAAAATTCATTTAAGTCTCCTCGCCCCATATATTCAAACAATAAACACATAGGTCGTCCCATTGCGCAAACACCTAATAGTTTCACAATATTAGGATGATCAAATTCGGAGAGTAAACAAGCTTCTTTTTCAAAGTCTTCTTGTAAATCTTCTGATGCCTCTTCCTTCAGCATTTTTACTGCAACAACTGTAAAATCTTCACCAGGAATAAGACCCGGTGCTTTTGCTTGAAAAACTCTTCCAAATGCACCTTGCCCTAAATCCCTTATATAAATAATATCGTTTCTAGGATACTCAAATTGTTCCAACTTTGGATTTAACGTAATACCTGTTCTGTTCACAAAATCGCAATTACAATTTGTTATACTTAAAACACAAATTACGTACCTGTGATATGACATATTGCTTGGTAACTTATCAAGATCAATAGTAACTTCGGCCGTACCTGTACGGCCATACCCACTTCGACGTTTGTGAATACGTCGACAAACAAGAAAAAATATTAACATTAGAATAATAATACCTGAAAGTGCTACTGCACAAATTATAAGCAAGAATTTTGGTGTAAGCAACTGTTCTTCCTTAACAACTGAGTCGACACAGCGAGGTATATCACAATATTGCCATCTTACTGAGGCATTTGTTGTAAAACACCAAGGAACATGTACCTCACCACCTGCATTTCGACAATAATTTTCGGCATCTTGAATTTCTGGAAAAACATTTGGTGGACGTACATGAAAATGAGGAGTTTGCACATTCCACCATTGGCAGTCTAACCCATCTTTGGTTTTATTAACTTTTCCCTGATAAAATCGACCCCTATCTTTTATGCAGTCATCTAAAACAAGGCAAAGATTAACTATACAAAAGTTTAAATAGAATAATGGAAAGCTTACGAACGTGGCAAGAAAAGAAGATTATGAAAGAAAGTGATGAACGATAAAAATATGATAGGATATAGGTATGTAACAGGAGAAGGTTCTCGGATATATTAAAAATTTGCCAGTACACAACGTATAGACTAATAAACTATTATTATTAAAGGTAGGTACAAACAACATTTAACAAAATTTCAAAAGAGAAACCACTATTTTCAGTATAAAAAAGGAGATACCAAAATTTTCATTTCATAATGATATGTATGTCGCTACCATTTAGTGAAAATATGGGACTTAGGTATCTCAATACCTTGTAAGTATGTATATTAGGATATAAAAATAGAAATCAATTTAGATATATGAGGAGGGTTCACAAAAATAACCGGAATTATTTTTTAAAAGCTATATATTTTCACATTTTTTTACAAAACGTGATCCTCTTCAAAATACTCTCCATTAAAATTAATAAATTTGTCCCACCGGTGCTTCCAGTTCAAAACATTTTTTGTAGTCACCTTTAGAAATGACCGACAGCTCCTCCCTCGTTTTTTTCTTGACCTCTTCCATATTGTCAAATCGGTGTCCTTTCATGCGTGGAAACATTGACTTTCTATAGTGTAGAAAGTCAATGGTGGAAATAAGAAAAAGTTGCACAGAGCCAGACAAGGCAAGTAAGGTGTGTGGTGCAGCGGAACCATGCCAACAACCTTGGCAGTAACATTTTTCATTCCCAAATCTTGGGTTAAAATTCGCCGAACCGAGCTCCAACATGCCCCACTAACCTGTGACAGTTGATCAATGGTCTGTCGACTGTCTGTGAGTACAAACTACAAGTTAGCGAATTTTTTCAACATTTTGGTCGATTCGGGCAGTTGATGGCGGTCCAGACAAGTCGCCATTTTTAAAGCGAGCCAACCATTCGCACACTTGGGTTTTTCCAATAGCATCATCTTTGTAAGCTGTTTTCAACATTAAAACAGTTTCAGCAGCATTTTTACCGAGTAGAAAACAAAGTTTCATTGTTCACTTAAACTTGGCATCATAAAAAACGAAACAAGAACAAAACGGCGCTAGCAAAAACAATCACTGCAGATGAACAGAACAAGCCAGGTGGACAACACAGGCGGGACTGAACTGGCAATGAACTGCGCTATACACGCCTAGCGGCAGACATGCATACTACACAAGCTTTGTCCACAGCAATGCTATTCCGGTTAATATTGGGGACCCCCTCGTATATTTATGCATAATTTGTAAAAATACATGTGAGATATGGTATTTTTTGTGGTTTAGAATATCTTGTACAGCGAGAGAAAGGCATACATAATCACTACATGTTTCACTGGTTCCATTTCATTTTGTAAAATGTATAATCTTCTACTGACGGTAAAATTTTTTTAAAATTGATTAGTCTCGATGATAGCATTTTTTTAGTTTTTATTTATTACATGCCAATAAACAATTTTTGGAATACAAAGAAGAGTATGTGAATTAACCAGTCAGACATTTTATTGTTACAATGTTGTTAATAAATAATAATAATCTTTCTTGCAGTAAAATTCAAAGTATAAGCAACATGGATAATGTCAAACAAAAATATTAGGAGGGGGTGCACACGAGATATTGCAATGGATATCTCAGGCGTGCAGTGCAGTGCAGTGTCTACTCCGCAACAAAAAGTGCAGTGTGTTATTTAGCTTGTGCAAACTGAATCTGTTATAACAGTGCAACGTAATGTTAGACGTCAGTATGGTGTTGAACCTCCTACAGCAAAAACTATCCCTCATTGGCTACATTCTTTCAAGGAAACCGGTAGTGCTTTAAAAGGGAAATCGTCAGGTAGACCGAGAACTTCTGAAGATGTTGTTCAACAGATCCCTGTTTGGCGTGTTCGGAGCCCAAAGACGTCATTGGTCAGACGTAGTCTGCAATTAGGATTGCCTAAAGGTGAAGTGTATGATGTTATGGGTAAAAGACTTCATTTGCGCGCCTACAAATTGCAACTAAATAAAACCTACTGATAAAATCAAAACTTAAAAGTAGGGAGTTCTTTTTCAAACACGCTGTATATAGAAAGGGTACTGCCAGTATTCTAAGTTGAATAAAATAGGGTTTACGGGATGTGCTGGAAGGAGCGCTGATCATAGTTCTAATTATGCCTTTTAGGCTTATAAATATATTTACACGGGAGCCCAAAAAATAATTCCATATTGAAGAATCAAGTGTAAAGTACAATATTGTGATGGTTGTGGGCGACAATTCGTTTTTCAAATATCGAATCACATAGTAAGCACTGCTGTTTATTTTGAATATGCATTGAGTAAGGCCATGCTGCAAGTGATGACAAGGAATTTTAGGGGTTGACTGTGGTACTGTTCTACTATTACATTTGACATGTAATGATTCAGTGCTGAAAACAACTAATTCAGGTTTATTAGAATTTAAATTGAAATTGTTGGACTATACCACTCCATCATGGTGGAGGTAACGTTAGAAGTGAGAGTTTATTTATTTATCTTATTGAGCGTATTTCTGTTTCTCTGCATTCTTTATCAACAAAATATTGATAGACAAAACAGCATTTTGTTGAAAGAGACAGAAATCAAGGTAGGTACACTTCACGAAATGTGTAAAATAATCGGATATTTGAGGAAAACTGTTTACTTTCACTATCTGGCAGTATTTCATCAACTGTCCGAACCTTTCATGACATGTACAATTCTATAGATTGTTACCACTATGTTGGGAACAGAGTCAGTAGATTAACAGAGTACCGCAACCTCCGCCATGTTTAGTCCTTTCTGCGCTTCACTCACTACACACTCAGTAAAGTAGACGATGTTTTGACAAAATTTTTCGGAATATAATAAAACAAATACACTTAACGGCACAACAACACGGCATTTTATTAAAAATTACGCACTTTTGTAAGTCTATCTTATGTATATGGACTAAACATGGCCGCCAGGGCGGCATTTGTCGCGTCAAAGGCTTGCGGTACTCTGTTAATCTGACTCTGGTTGGGAAGAGATACCTATGCCATCTAACTGCTGAAAATTAATTTAAATAAGATTTGTATGAATACTGCTAGTGGTAGGCTAGTTGGTATAAACAAGTAAATCGGCTTTGGAATACAGGGTATATCACGGAACCCGTTCATTAGAAGTTTCTGGGGTCCCTTACCACTTATGAATTTGAAACTTTCAGGTTAAGGATAACCCATAGCCTTCTTTTGTTTTAAAATATCGGAAATCGCCATTCATCTTCTTATTTTAAATGGAACACCCTGTATATTATTGCATTTTTGGATTATACAATCGATTCTGCGTTACACTGTATTAGATTATCCTATACCTATCTTCAACTGTTTTTGAGATGTGTATTATGATTTTTTTTAAAATTTGCGTTAAGTGGAGGGATGTTTAATAGCCCACCTATGGCTCTTCTTTGAATGCAAAACATTCATATTTTACAAACACGAAGTAAAACCATAGGGGTTCACAAAATACATTTGCAAACCTATCACAGATTATACAGGGCGTTCAAAATTAGTGGCAAAGTTAAAAAACTTCAAACACCAAGAAGTCATATTTTTCAAATCGAACACCCCGTATATTTTTACATATTTGGAAGTCGATTTAATTTACGCATCGATAAACTATAGGTATCCCTATACCTATCTTTAGCGGTTTTGTAGTTATTAACACTTTTTATCTAATATTGATTAAAACTGCATTTAAAACTTATGCACATTTGAAAGTAGGCTGAGTATGCGAAAATAAAATACGGTAATGAACGTCTAACAGGGTTGAGTGGAAGAACAGGTCTCTACTTTTTTTGTAGACACCTGAACTCGCTCCTTTTGAGAACAAGTGTGCAGTTTTAACGTATTTTGAACAATCTTATGTAATTTAATAGTTTGCTCTCAATAAAAGATATTATTATTATACTTCGGTTCTTATCGATACTCAGGCCAAGCCTGGTTAACTAACCGCACGGATCGGAATCAAGTAGGTAATTATTATTATTATGATTATTAGTATGATTAGACAATCGAAGGTTTATCTGGATCTGGATGTCATTCTCTGGATGTCAAATAAGATCATTAAATTCGTTTTGTAAAAGTAATGGTTTTTCCTGTTGTCATACACACAGCCTACTTTCAAATGTGCATAGGTTTTGAGTGCAGTTTTAATCAATATTAGATAAAAAGTGTTAATAACTACAAAACCGCTATAGATAGGTATAAGGATACCTATATCTATCGATGCGTAAATTAAATCGCCTTCCAAATATGTAAAAATATACGGGGTGTTCGATTTGAAAAATATGACTTTTTGGTGTTTGAAGTTTTTTAACTTTGCCACTAATTTTGAACGCCCTGTATAATCTGTGATAGGTTTGCAAATGTATTTTGTGAACCCTTATGGTTTTACTTCGTGTTTGTAAAGTATGAATGTTTTGCATTCAAAGAAGAGCAAAAGGTGGGCTATTAAACATCCCTCCGCTTACCGCACATTTTTTAAAAAAATCATAATATCTCAAAAACAGTTGAAGATAGGTATAGGATAATCTAATACAGTGTAACACAGAATCGATTGTATAATCCAAAAATGCAATAATATACAGGGTGTTCCATTTAAAATAAGAAGATGAATGGCGATTTCCGGTCCTTCCGGAAGTTGTACAACACCAAAAATATTTTAGAACAAAAGAAGGCTATGGGTTAGCCTTAATCTGAAAGTTTCAAATTCATAAGTGGTAAGGGACCCCAGAAACTTCTAATGAAAGGGTTCCGTGATATACCCTGTATATAATGGTGATAGGCATTAAAAATATAATTGACTTACAGGTTATTTCATCAGTCTTCATCTCTGTTAAACCCGCATATGAGCAAGTTCGTGAACTGTTCTGGTTTTTGAAACGAGGTAATGTGTCACAGTCAGGAAGTTGAAAATGGCCTTTAGATTTAAATGTAATATTCCGTTGTTTATTGTCTTCTATAAGAGCCCAATCGATATGACAGAATTGTTGCTTAACGGCAGTACAATCCTCATAACATAACGGTAATCCAACTTCTCTATTATTTTGCATAGAACATTCTGGAAAAGCATATAGGCATAACAATTTCTAAAACAGAAACGTCAGTCAAATTTGTTTAATGAAACATATTTCAAAAACCTCAGCTGCACTACGACATGGTTCTTTTAATCCGGCAATCATCTGATCCCATAATTTGGTTGTAATCTGTTCATTTAGCCAACCACCTGTATTATTAATGGATACATTATACCACACAAACCCAGTATTGTTTAAGTAACTACTACAAATTTTTCCATTGTAGGAAGCACAATAGCCATCACTTTCACATTTACAAACAGTTATTAATAATAAAAATATCACAAAGGCAGTTATCATAATTTAAATAATGCTGCAGCTGCATTAGTAGCTGTTTTTTTAATTTGTGAATCTTCAAATTTATAAGAAATCGATTTTGAGTTTCAATATAAATTAACCCTAAACAACGTAGAGTAGTCACATTATTTTTTATATCAATTTTTCATTTTTAACTACAGAGAAATTATTGATAAAAATTTCTGACTTAACATGACAACAGAAACCTGCTACAAGCCTACAACACAACAAACAAACCTATAAACCATAGGCGTCGCTTGTGTAAAATTAATTGACATTAACCGTGTCGAGGGTACGTATGGAACGCCGTTTTACTTTTTATTGTCAGTTTTTATACTCAATGTATAAAATAACTTCTTTCTTAAGTTTACAATTTTAGTTACAATTTTAATGTTTGTTTAATAAACTTCAAGTATTTATACTGATAGTTGATTTAAAATGTTACATGAATAAAAATGTACATTGAAAATAAAAGAAGTAACTTTATAATTTCTTAAATTTTAACGAGTAAGTTTAAATGTTAGGATACTTTTAAGCAACTAACATTTTAAATGGTAGAATTAAAATGTTTGTTGATAATTTTAATTGGTCGCTTCGATCGGTGGTGTTATTTTGAACTAAAATTTACATGTGTTTCCTTATACTGGTGTAGTTTCAATAACTTCCACCGATAGAAGCGACCAATTAAAATGATCAACAAACGTTTTAATTCTACCATTTAAAATGTTAGTTGCTTAAAAATATCCTAACATTTAAACTTATTCATTAAAATTTAAGAAATTATAAAGTTACTTCTTTTATTTTCAATGTACATTTTTATTCAAGTAACATTTTAAATCATCTATCGGTATAAATACTTGAAGTTTTTTAAACAAACACAAAAATTGTAGTAAAAATTAATAATATACATTTAAATTCATTCTATTAAATATTTGGTTGCCCTTAGTATTAAATATTAAATTTTGTTTATAGCATTTCAAGTAAACTTTAATTTTTATTAAGTATATTTTTATGACTCTCCATTTATTTTAGTATATTAAAAGTGTTTGTTAAACAAACTCCACACATTTAAATTGTTAGATGAAAATGAGTTTCTTGATTTAATATATTTCGCACAAAAAATTGTAACACTTCGTTTTAAAATTTTTGATTTAAATTGAGAAGCAAAATATATGAACAAACATTGGAATTCGTGTAACATTTTTATTTAACAAACAAAAAATAGCAACTAATTTAAATGAAAGAATTAAAATGTATGTCGAATTAAAGTGTTACATGAATTAAAATGTTTGTTAATAATATTTGTTCTTTAATTTCAAATAAAGAATTAAAATTATCAACAATCATATTAATTCTGAATTAAAATGTTTGTTGATAATTTTAATTGGTCGCTTCAATCGGTGGCAGTTATTGAAACTACACCAGTATAAGGAAACACATGTAGATTATAGTTCAAAATAACACCACCGATTGAAGCGACCAATTAAAATTATCAACAAACATTTTAATTCAGAATTAATATGATTGTTGATAATTTTAATTCTTTATTTGAAATTAAAGAACAAATATTATTAACAAACATTTTAATTCATGTAACACTTTAATTCGACATACATTTTAATTCTTTCCCAGCAAACACACATATAAAATATACATACAACATATATAAGATTTAAGTAAATACCCCTACATATGCTTTTTTATATATCAAGTATGTAAGTGTTCTTTAATAAAGTTATATAAACTGTATGTAACAGATTATGTATATTTTACATATAGTATATAAACTTATGGATATTCCGTATACAGAAATTCATATAATATATGCATACAGATAATTACATATTACTCATGAAATTTATGTGCTGTCATATTTACATGATTACATTTATGTACGTTATATGTACAATCTCATATGTAAGAAGTATTACATATTTTTTATGTATGTCTTCTGTAAATATAATTAGAAATTATCATTACAGAGTCGGCAGGAGTAATGTGGTCTTGAAAAGTTTATTACATTAAGGGTTTTTTGCTAGAATTTAAAAACGTTTTTAAATTCTAGCATCGACCAATAAATAACACCCGCATTTTTAACATAATCCAAACCGTCACCTTATATGACCTCATTAGCATTAGCTCTGCAACGTGTTAACAATAATTATTATCTTGATGAAGCAGAAATACATAAGTTAACGCAACGCGTTTTTGGTCTAATTCCTAAATAACCATTAATTTAATTATCACTACATATATTGTATGGTCGAAAATAAGTAATCGCACGCGCGTGTTTTCTATAACGCCAAAAATTGTAGTTCACGTACCTTTAATATTAGATCCGTATCGACTAAAATGCGTCTAATTTATATAGAAAATAAATAATATAAAGTAAATTAAATCCTGGTCATTTTTAACATAAAGGTAGGTATAATCATTGAATAAGACTTCACTCAACGATATAATCAAACAAAATTTAAACTAATAACACGAAACAACGCAAAGTTACGAAGGACGAAATAAAAAGAAGGAATGTTTCAGATTAGCGCAGTGGTATAATGTCGGATACAAAGAAAACACATATCGGATTTCGGAATTGGGCAAAGGTTCGAATCCGGTTAAGGGAAACTTTTCAAGCAAGTATAAAATAATAAACTGTCGGCTTTCAGTTCAGGTAAAATTGGGTTCGTGCAAGAAATTAAAAGTACAGTGGCACGTAAAAATGTAGTTATTCTATTTTTTCATCGCACCGCTTTTACAACTAATATTTTTTATGTAAATATATTTACATAAACCGTATATAAATTCATGTGCTACAGATATGAAAGAATTTACATCTAATAGACATATATATTATATGTCAAATTGCTGACATCCTGACATTCACTATCTCTTATTTATCTTCCAGTTTTATGTAATTCTAACAAGCTGTTATATAATTTGTATGTATTTTATATATAAATGTGTTTGCTGGGTTCATTTAAATTAGTTGCTATTTTTTGTTTGTTAAATAAAAATGTTACACGAATTCCAATGTTTGTTCATATATTTTGCTTCTCAATTTAAATGAAAGGTTTTAAAACGAGTGTTACAAATTTTTGTGTGAAATATATTAAATCAAGAAACTCATTTTCATCTAACAATTTAAATGTGTGAAGTTTTTTTAACAAACATTTTTAATATACTAAAATAAATAGACAGTCATACAAATTTACATAATAAAAATTGAAGTTTGTTTAAAAGGGACGAAATTAACTTTAGTAATAAAAAGTAAAACGGCGTTGCATAGGTACGCGTGTATGGTACCAAATCACGATATAAATACTAAAGATAGGATGTTGCGCATGGTGGGCGGTCCGCAAATGTGACACGTGACGTCACCTGTAGAGTGAATTACATTTGCGGAATACGCATTTGATGTGTTTTTCGTCTGTACCGAGTTTATTTTTCGAGATACAAAAAATTTCATAGGATCAAATATGCTCCTTATGATGTCTTTTATGTGTTAAAAATAATAAGGTAGCTCAATCTCTCTCAGTTAACCCGAAAAATACTTGTATTAATTAGCATAATTACATCTGATGGTGTTTGCGCCGCGACGGCACAAAAACGGTGCTAGATAGAGGAAAATTGCATATGAACAAATTTGTAGAGCACAAAATTTACTAAAGAAAAGTCCGGGGGAGGGTGTCACGATCTTCGATAGTTTAAGAGTTACAGACGTCCAAAGTGATGCAAACCTTATTCGCGCAACCGTCCACACCGCTTTTTCCCAAACTAATGGAGATAATTACACCCTCCCGCGGACTTTTTTGTAGTAAATTTTGTGCATTACAAAATTGATTCAGTTCATTTTTTCTCTGTCTAAATATATAGCGGTTTTCGCAGCGTTCGAGGAGAAAGCGGGTGATTTCATTGATGGATTCAAGACAATTTCGCACTTAACTCTATTTTTTTAACACCTTGTGGTAATTTACATTTAAAAAAAATGGTTACCTGTTGATCTGCACAAACATGAACACCATAACACAAGATGGAAAAATGTACCGTTTTATTTATTTACTGAACACAGCTTAAAACTAATAACATTTCTTAGTATAGTGTTTGTTTATAATAGGGTAGCTCAATCTCTCTGAGTTAACCCGAAAAATACTTGTATAAAGTAGCATAATTACATCTGATGGTGTTTGCGCCGCAACGACACAAAAACGGTGCCAGATAGAGGAAAATTGCATACGAACAAATTTGTAGAACACAAAATTTACTAAAGAAAAGTCCGCGGGAGGGTGTAATTATCTCCATTAGTTTGGGAAAAATCGGTGTGGACAGTTGCGCGAATAAGGTTTCCATCACTTTGGACGCCTGTAACTCTTAAACTATCGAAGATCGTGACGTGACACCCTCTAGCAGACTTTTCTTTAGTAAATTTTGTGCTCTACAAATTTGTTCATATGCAATTTTCCTCTATCTAGCACCGTTTTTGTGCCGTCGCGGTGCAAACACCATTAGATGTAATTATGCTACTTAATACAAGTATTTTTCGGGTTAACTGAGAGAGATTGAGCTGCCCTATTATTTTTAACATATAAAAGACATCATAAGGGGCATATTTGATCTTATGAAATTTTTTGTATCTCGAAAAATAAGCTCGGTACAGACGAAAAACACATCAAATGAGTATTCCGCAAATGTAATTCACTCTACAAGTGACGTCATGCGCACGGTCTGACGAAATCTGAACGTCGGAGCATCCGGCCCTGGTACCAAATGTTATCTGCCTTATCACAACTCGTGCTCGTCTAATTAAAAAAAATAATTTTTTTCAATTTCCTACATTTCCACATCGAGTTGTAAATATAGTTTGAGATATACGGCCTGGGCGTCCGTTTTCTTGGGTATAAACCAAACAAGTTACATCTACATGTAAATGGCATCTATGTCTTGGCATTTATGAAACTCAATTCATTTTATTATTAGGAGCCCTTTTTGCCTTAAAAACCAAACTTACCTTATGTATATTTAGAATACTGTAGTATAGTGTAGGGTAGAGTTGGGGAATATCGATCGTCGGAGTACTTCCGACCCCAGCGATTTTCCCACCATATATCAACATTATGGTTTGCGTTCGGAGATTACGTATCGCACAATTGTTACGCGTTGGCCAATGCAAGACTATAGACTATTTAATTGTTGTAGAGAATTGCGCGAAAATTATTGTAAGAAGGATAGCGTTAAAAGTTGTGTATTTCAGTAAGTTGCAAAAGAACTAAATTTTGTTGTATTTCAATTATAATTACAATTAGTTAAGGAGCTGTTATTTAAATGTTTACTTTGGGGGTAATTCCGCCCATCAGTGTGTGGGTAATACCGACCGGTCGGAATTACCCCATAAAACACTTTGTACCTACCTATTCATTTTTTATTTTCAGATGTCACGTACTTATAAGTGGTAAACTGAGATAGCTTTTTGATCTGCCGAGGACCTACATTCAGCTTTTACAACACTCGGAACGGGTGTCCACTTTGAAAAGTTGCCAAAAGGGCGGCTATTCAAGATCAGCGTAGACGTGGAAATGTATCAAGGTTTCGATTGGGACGGAGCCCAGCATTTAGCGAGAACAGAGGAGTAAATTGGTGAAGGGAATAATGAATCTTTTTAAGCTCTTTTTGGAATTACACCGGCTCAGATTCAATAAGCCACCTACACCTAAGTAAACCAGAACCAACCAGCATGAATTGTGAGACGGCATTCAACAAAGAAGAAGTTGGAATATGTTTTGCGAACCTAAATAGTATAATGGACAACTACAAATTGTTTCTAGCAAGAATTTTGGACGGAACTGAAACGCGGTATTAGAACGCTACAACGTCCAAGCAGCAAAATCTCTGCTGCAAAAGGCTAAAAAAGGGTCAGCTATTTAAGTAGTTGGAAGAACGGAAAAACTACTACTGTTATGTGTTCGTTTAGCGCTACTGGAATTTACGTTCCCCCTATTTATCCTAGAAAAAGAATGCCAGCACATTTGAAGAATAACGGACGGTGCCAATTATCATTGCTCAAATAATGAATGGATCTGTTTGTTTATTGTTGATCTTGAAAATTCTGTAAAAGCTTCAAAAGAAGATCTAGTTCATTTATTACTTGATAACCACTCAGGTCATTGCTCATTAAAGGTGCCTCCACAGACATCACATCGAGTTTAACCACTTGATGTAAAATGTTATGGACCATTAAAGACAGTACCTATACAATTCAGAATGCGAATAATGACCAAAGTCAACAAATTTTGACGAAGAACTAATTCTTGTAACAACTGCGATTTGCATTATAAAGAAGATAGAATTGAAGGCGAAAGGAAACGGTCTAAACCATGGTTGCTAAAAAGGGATATGTGTTCTCATACCAATCTGATAGCTGAATTACGTAGTGAGTCTGACGATTTTGGCAACTATTTGTGTAACAAAGATTTTACGCAAGCCAAACTTCTCGCATATACACAAAATGGCGATATTTTTGAAATGACACCTTAGGTGTTTTCTTTTTGCATCGCCACAGGGTTACGTAAAGTCACAATCATCACGTGATTGAAGTGCCTTGCGTCATGTAGACATTTCTGCCTCAGGTTAATATAAAACTTAAATAAAGCTTTTAAAACGAATAGGGTTATTGAGAACTGAGTCAAATTATTTTTATAAAGCGAATGGTGTGTCATTGACAGAGCTGACTTAAGTCTACCACAACGTGCAAAAAGAAAACACCTCTTGTTGATGCTAGAATATGAATATTCCTTTGAAACTATGGCAACATTGCGCATTATATCTGTACCTACAAATTTTTTCGAACGGTTCAAGAATAAAATGGATAAATTTTCTACAGGTTAGAGTCTGACCTTTACCAAAGGACTCGGAAACTAA
Source organism: Pyrocoelia pectoralis (assembly GCA_036250285.1). Lineage (NCBI taxonomy): Eukaryota > Metazoa > Arthropoda > Insecta > Coleoptera > Lampyridae > Pyrocoelia > Pyrocoelia pectoralis. The sequence goes on from CM070082.1 coordinate 17,759,556, forward strand.
CTCACCTGACCTGACCTTTGGACTAGTCCTGTTTGAGTTATTGATTTTAGGAGCACTTAATTTCACTCAAATTGACTACGCCACTGTAGTGCTAATTACATAAACGAGCTATACGTCACTTGTCAACTATTATTTTCGATTTTCTTTAATCAGTGCCTCTTTTAAATAGGAGATATGTGTGACAGTTTCATATTACGATATAAAAATGATGGGTATGAAAAATGATAAAGAAGGCATATATTTATACGTATATATCAAGATAAATCATAAAGTCTCGTAGATTTTAGTATAAAATTTACAATTTAAACTTCGCGCGCGTCCGAACTATACTTGTTGGTGGGAAGTGAAATGCCTGTGATTGGCTATACTTGATCTTGTGAGTTGTACCTCTCCTCTACTCTAGTCAGTTTTACTTTTAACAACACTCTAACGTTTTTCTTTTGTTTTAAATACATCCAAAATGAATAACGGTATAATTTCACGCATTTGTTGGTTAGAAGTGCAGTTAGTTTTTCGTGAATTAGTTTAAATATACACTTTAAGAACAACTCTAGACTCCCTAATATAAGGTGTTCCTAGACATTTTTAATACGGTGTTTTCTTAACCGTCAAGACATTCTTCAATATGGCGAACCATCACACTAGGTATTTTCTTAGAAGGTACCCAAGAAATGTAGTAGCATTTTAGATATATATTTGTTCTGTCGATATTTTTTATGAACCTAATCAATTTGAACTTGTCAAAATTGTTTATAAAGAAATTCTTTTCTTCGCAGTCATGATCCTCATGAGCAAGGTGTCCAGAATACAAATAATCCTGTCGATGAATTATTTAGAAGCTTAAATTTTTCCCACTGGGCTGCCACCAGAAGGGGTGGAATAAATAACGGTAATCGTGTCGCTTTACAAATTGAACGAATACCGACAAGAAGAGAGCGATTAGAGGCAAATGTACGTGCATCCATCGAAGGAGGCGTCGATATGAACGCCAGGCCTCAAGATAACAAGGAAGAAAGTACATCTCCCAAACCGAAGATCTCACCAAAACCAAGCAACAGTTTGGGAAATCTCATTAATCTTAACAACGCAAGAGGTATTCAAGGATTAAGACCTCGTCACATTCGCCAGTCCCAACACTCTTCAGCAGAAAATTTTGAAAATACCAACGGTATCACGTAAGTACAATTTTCATATTCTGTTGTAAACAATAACAAACTTTTATCAGCTAAACCACCTTATCTTTAGTTAGTCACTTTTAGTTATTTTTCTTATTTGGTATACAAATCCAATGTTATAGCTGCGAATTTTTGTCTTACCATGTTAATAGTTAATAACTATGTCTAATGAAAACACTTCTTGCACAGTTTTGAGTAAGACATTTTTCAACACATTAATTGATCTTAAATGACAACAGTATCTTTTTGTGTAAATTTCCAACAATTTTTACATTTGTTAGATATTTTGAAAACTGATAAAAGTAGCTGTTATAGTTTGTTGAACGTTGATTTTCTTGACAGTAATTGCACAGGATAATATTATGCTGTAGTAATTGTATGTATTTTTATGTCCCTCTTTATCCTAAATGCCTTTTCCTACACAAGAACTGTGTTAAATAATTAGGAAAATGATTATAATTGAGCAGTTTCATTTGGAAAATATGCAGTAGTTAGATACTACCCATTCTATAATATGTGGATAATTCTAGGGCTGCAATCAGTTAATAGATTTTTTATTCTATATGTTGCTATTTTTTGCATTGAATCACATACATCATCTTAATGTACATTATTAAATAACATGACGATTAAATTATCAATGAAAGCACATTTTTCTGAAATTCCTTATAAAGTATAAAAATGTCTACCCCTGACCTGTCCCCTTGCCTGTTTCAGTTTAACTTGCAGGCAGTAGATACAGTCATAGTCACATAAGAAGGCGAGCACCGGCGCAACCCGATTCATGACTCCGAAAGCCGAGTACTGAAAAAATACAAGTCAGTTGCGTATCATAATAAATGCATTCACACAAGTGCATTTTTTTCAATAACTTATTCGAATTTCATTATATGTGACTAAAGTATGTAATTATCCAGTAATTATAATTCAATAAATAACATTAATGTTCATATTTAGTGATGAATAAACATATCTACAACAACAACGTGAAACGACACTGACTTATACTGCAGTGTTAATTCAAAAGGGCGTATCTGCAAATTCGACAGAAATTGAGTTAGACGCATTTTTAGAATCCTCTTTAAAAGTACTATGTATGTGTTAAGAAGAGATTGCGTATCTCAATGTTATATAGGCGATAACTCGCTTGTAAAGAAATTCGTATCTACAAATTAGCCGCCTTTGTTAGATTAAAAAGGCGTATATGATTTTGTTAGTTGAAAAGATTGTATCTGTACACTGTGTACTCACAGTACTTGCTGCCAGTATTATATTCAATAGTATAAAATTAAAATTCCTCTAAGCATAAATGATTTGATGGCATAACTGAAGATATTAAAAGTCAATTTTCTCAGTTTCTATGTTATTGTAGATACGCCCCTTTGAATTAACACGGCAGTATAGATACGCGAAATTTTACAAGCAGCGTAAATTCGTCGTTTGCGCAATGCCGCGCTCGCCTTCTTATGTAACTACGCCTGTACCTACCTTATTTGTATCAGTTGCTAAATGAAAGTATATTTAACACGAATTTAAATAATAGCCCAGTCAATGAATACAAATGGTATTGCAAAAGGTCGGGAAGTTTTGAAACTTGGCACATACCTAGATCTTGGCGTCCTTAATGACCACCTGATTTTGCGAACACGCTCGCGACGCCATCTTGGAAAAATGGCGCATGAAATGAGATAATTAGACATATTTTCCTTACCGTACGTTTAATTGGAAAAATACCTCTATTCAAAATTATTCCTTATAAAATTGTCTACAATTTAGCTCTATACAATTTTTTTTGTATGATCAATATTTCCACCCCCAATCTAGTGGATTTTTCTGCACACCAAGCCACTGTTGAACTTCATGGCACGTTCTATACGAATGCTGGCGGCGGCCTCGGGTGTTGGTGGTAGAGAAGCACGATGGAAGGTACGTTTTGCAGCACACTTGCCAAAAAGGTTATACCGATGTGAGTTGAAGGTGAAAATTTTTCGCGATATAATTCAATAAAAAAATTTTCACCATTTTCAATGCTGGTGGGTTCAGCATCACGATTTTCACCAATAAATAAATGTTACCATAATCGTGCCCGAGAGCTGTTAGAAAAACAAGCAAATCTATACTTATCCTCTACAATACACACAGAGTTATACAAAGAGGACATTTCCAACGCTGTAGTGACAATAAGGGTGTCGGCATCTTCTGTGGCCTGCTTTACTTGAAAATGAGCTTCCTCGAATTTTGTCTTAAGCATAGCGATTAAACGATCTTTATTTGACTCATTTGATAAGAAAGGTTCTTGAGATGAAGGTACCATCAAAATTTCAAGGGACTTGTGGACCCTCGAACGCCGTACTCACTCAGCGGTTTTGGTGCTATCACTGAAATATAACCAACCTGGAACGCGCACGGTGCATTTAACCTGTAGGAAATAAATCGAGTGAGCGATAGCCATAACAACGGGTTAGTTTGTCCTTGTTGCACTCATATTACCTATACGATACAATAACATAATGAGTAAGACAGAGACCGAATAACCCGACAAATGAGCAAGACAGAGACCGAATAATCCGACAAATGAGCAAGACAGAGACCGAATAACCCGACAGTAATTCCCTTTCTGTCGGCTCGGCTTTAAGTTAAGCGTAAGCGTTCCAGGTTGCTTATATTTCAGTGGGTGCTATTAACCATCTCTGCAGCCAGATATGCATCAAAAACTATGATTGTGTTTGAGCCGAATGTTTTTCAATATACTGAAGGTATGAGAAATTGTCATTGATGTGCCAACGAACTTTATGGAGGAGATGTCCTCCGTCAATGACATGAATATTTGATGTCGAGTTTATTCAATGGCTCACAAACTTGCAATAAATTACGCTAGTCGCTGTCTAGCAGGCAGCTCCCCACCAACGATTTTTAAAGAGTGGAGTGACAGACGTTGCTGGGGGCAGATGGAAGGGGGGGGGGGGTGATATATTAGGTGTTAACTTATCACTGCTAGTGTATTTGGGTCAATATTCATCATTTGAAAAATAAACGTAGTTTTATACATCTACAAAATGCGCTCTAAGACAAAACTTCATTTTTTCAGAATCTGAGAAGCTATATCTCTGTAAATATTGATCGGATAAAAAAATAGTTAAGAGGTAAATTGTAGACAATTTTATAAGGAATAATTTTGAATAGAAGTATTTTTCCAATAAAACGTACGGTAAGGAAGATATGACTAATTATCTAATTTCATGCGCCATTTTTCCAAGATGGCGTCGCGAGCGGCGCGACGGCGTGTTCGCAAAATCAGGTGGTCATTAAGGACGCCAAGATCTAGGTATGTGCCAAGTTTCAAAACTTCCCGACCTTTTGCAAACAAACCCTGTTTTTATGTATTCATTGACTGGGCTAATAAATATACTTCAGTATTATTAAGGAAATATACAACAATAATTATTTATTTTCAGTAATTTTTTAACTTAAACTTTTGTCCCGCTTTTTTTGTGTATCTACCTTGGAAAATTTCCTCCGCTACTACATACATATAAATATAAGACGGCCCTTATTCCAAATAGTGCTTAAGATCATCTATCGACTTGAAGTTAGCAACACTAAACACACGAACCGTTAAAACGCCGCCATTTGTTAGTGGTTGCGACGCGACAGTGCAGTGTAGTGGTTCTGCAAGGTGATTGTTTCTCTCCACTGGTAAGTTATAAAAGTTATAATATTCATTTAATCTGTTTGCATTTACTGCCGTAATTTAATAATACTGTAATAATTAAAGTGTGATATTTGATATATAATTAATCCAAAAATTTCTGATGTCAATTAAAACCATTGAATTTGTCATGAAAACGTCTCTCCCCTGCCGTATTTCCCCAGGCAGTTATATTGCCAGGGGAATATACAGCAGGCTAGAGATGTTTTGCATTATACAATGTTTGTGTAAACTAACTCAGATATAGCTAACTTCTATCAACGTCAGTTTTATGTAACTTAAACAATTGTGGTAAATGAAAATTCTAACGATAAAAAAAGTAAAGGAGGTTCTCAGTTTATATTGTTATTACTTATTCTTACAGATTATGGCACCACGGAAAAAGTTAACACGTGAAGAAAGGATTTATTACAGAAGAAACGTGACGCAGAAAGACTAAGATAGCAAAAGATTAAAAATGATCCAGAAAAGTATGTATTGCAAAAGGAAAAATATTTAAAAAGGGAAATAGGCACGAAAGATATGGAAAAAGAAAGCTTCACAGCGTAAGCTCTTCAACATGTAGCTAATGTTCCGGTAACACCATCGATTTCAGATGTTGATGATGAAATTCCACAAAGAAATTATACCTGCCAAACTTAAATCAGATCGATCCAGAAGACAAGGATATTTAATTAATAAAAAAAAGATGAGACTATAAATCACTTAAAGACTAAATTAGCAAGGTTAGAAAGATTACGAAAGCTTGAAAAACTTATACCTGAGAGCAAAGAGCAAAGTAGAACAAGTGATGAATTCTCAAGTGAGTAGTGAAGAAAAATTTGCTGTTTGCAGAAGTGCTCAATCTACAATTAAAAGAAAATTATTCTGCTCTCCCAAACAAAAAAGAAAAAAGAGTTCAAAAGAATGATACGCGGGAAACTGGTGAAAAAATATGGCATACTACAAAACAAGACACCTTTGAGAAAATTAGGAATACATATTACATTTTTTATATCTTTTTCTGCAGTTTTTTTTTTCAAATTTATTGTATATATTATACAGTACACAGTAAAGAACTTTAAATTTTTTAAAAATTCAATAAATAAATAATAGGGAATAGCATATAATAGCAAAATGTCAAAAGATAAAAACCCCTGGGGCGAAACGTTGACTTTCCGACTCCGGAAGTCGTTTTTATCTTACTCCTTTCACAGAATGTTATTTTATCTGTGATCACTATTTTAAATTAATTACGGGCTGGACTGATCTGCAATGGGCTCAATTTTTTAACATTTTAAATACGAGCGCTTCTCGGTACAGACGCTGAGAGTTATGACGTCACTAAATATGAAATCGTAGAACACCAGTCTTGCGACTGCATATTTTAACACGTTTTCATTCTCATAATCCATCGGTGTTGTACCATTTCGCGGCTATTTTGTATTTTATAACATAAGGTTTGTTTGAAGAACATGTGTGAAGCTAACTGACTTCAAATTTACCGCAAGTAGACTTATTTATGGTCGTGGAGTATTTTAATAAAAGCCATGATTTTATAAGCACAGAAAAGTGAGGAGATAAAATGTAAAACTAAATTAATGAATAATGTTTTACATATTATGTCACAGTTAAAGCTGAAAATTAAATTTTTTGTCCCTTAGTACACGCCACCTGACCTTTGCAAAGTTGTAATGTAATCTTTAAAAATGTTGAATTAGCTGTGTGGGAGTTTAACATTATACAATACTCTGGGACATTTTTGGATTTCTACACTATCTACGCTACAGCTAGATCAACATAATTAAATTTTGAAGGCGTGAGAAGCAGAACGTATTTGTCGGTAAAATACACTCACTCATTGTTCAGAAATAAGTAAAGCTTAGTAGTACATATTAAACTAATAACTTTATTGAGACAAATCCTTGTGGTGTAGTACCTATAATATAAACCACCCAGAGTTGGGACCTTTCCTTTTTAACAGAAAATTTTAACATGTAAATAGATAGCAAACAAGAAATACCACAAACGGTAGGGTAAAAAGTTGTTTAGATTTTTACAATGTGCGAGAAAATTTAAAATGTACGGGACGCTAACTTCTTTCCCGTATCTGCCTTGGCAATATTATCCCTAAATCCTTAGATCATGTAATAATAAAAAATTTAATTTCAATAAATAAGAAACGGTCGTCGATTGTTAACAACGGTATTAAATAACGTTCCATCGGGACTGGAGGCTGACCGAACTATGAAGATATCAAACCATATTCACTGACGTCACAGTGCAATCTCGCGGCGAAGCTCGAGCGTTCAGGTTTTTATTATTTTAATGTCATTTGTACGTTCTGAAAAATTCTTATTTTTTGCAGGGACTCATAAAATAAAATCTTTCGATTGGTCAATTAAAAAAAAAATCTTAAATGAGCCCATTCCCAAGTGAGTTTACATTAGACAATCCACGTGTTATTTATACGTTCTTTCAATTCAGGCGCAGACAATAGCAATTAAGATATCGTCGCCCAGATGTCAAAACCTCGTATCTCAAAATTTACTGACTTTGAGTTATGCTTATGAGTTTTATTGTCACTACGAATTCATATTCTATCGATTTCAAAACCTAGTAACTTGATAGCGTAACAACAAGCATGCGCTACGCTAAATTTTTTTAAGATACGAGTTTTTATATGATAAGTTTTTTTCATTTCCTCAAAATTGTGGTTTTTGAGATACAAGGTTTTGACATCTCAGCGACGATATATAATAAATAGATATCCACCATCTTTTGATTATTCTACAATTTCTTTACTTATCGATTACGTGTTGAGTAATGCTTTACTATTCGTTTCATATTTATTTTTTAATTACAAATTCTATAGCCCCTATAGTTAACGTAGTACCGACACGCTGGGGCAAACCTGACATCACCATTGAAATACGAAAAATCCCTAAGGCAATTGACGATTCAAATGTTATGATTTATTATTTGAGGTTAATTTTTCATAACTAATGTGATTAATTGAACCATTCATTGAATATTATTCAATAATTAAACCTAGAAAATTTATGAAAAATGTCGAACGGCCGTTTTCAGACCAATCGGGCTCTCTCATTACCTTTTGTTACAGCCTCAATAGTTCAGCTTCACGGCCTGTCGTTACACAAATAACTTATAAATTGCAAATTATACAATTTGAATGCGAGCAATTCACATTATTTTAAAGGACGCATTTAATTTAATTACCTAAATTATGGTAAGTATATTCTTGTTTATGAGGGGAAAATGAGGTTAATCATGTTTTTGTCCTACTAAGGTTCGCAGGGATTCTAAATAAACTTTGTTCTCTTGTAAAGCAACCTGGCACTTATAATAATTTTACATTTACGGAAATTTTCAGATGGAAATATTGCAATGTAAACAAATAGAGAAAACAGTAAAAGCGAAAAAACACAAGTGGCGCTTGCGCTGTTGCGCTTTCTATTCACGCACTTCATCCGCTTAGGGAATTTTAGTGTTGCCAACCAATTTTGCTCCAGTCGGCAAGATCACAGGTTGTCGGTACTATGTGTTTGTAGGGGCTATAACAAATTCATACCTATAACGCCACCTATTGAACAGTAGACTGTAACTTTACAATTAAGTGCTTAACAAAAAGTCGTTATCCAGGACACATTTTTTTTTTCATTTTTCCTGTGAGGAACTCCTCCCCTATCATCCCTAACATTTTTACCCGAAATTGGGATGGACCCGTATACTAAACTGTTGCCAAAAAGTGTGGGTGTCAGTATTGCACTTATTCTTTTTCCTACTTTTTTATTTTAACTCAACACACACAATCTCTTATATCAAAATAAGAACAAAATCGAAAATGATATATTATGATAGGTCTTAATCTTAATCTTTAGACCTCATCAAATTGTACCACGAAAAACAACCAAGTTATTCTTTATAATTTGTTAATCACCTTTTTTGCACTGCTGTTTCAGAAGACTAAATTTCTGAAATATAAACTGGCTTTGCAATAAAAATTATGTTCATATATATCGTCACAGAATTCACAATAATAATCAGTAATAATAATAAATATAATCGGGGTGCACCCCCCCAGTAATAAAAATTTGATATAGGTACATAATATAATTTCATATATCACATAATTTCTTTTTGTTTGTTATTTTTGGTGCACGGTGCACGGAAATAAATATTTCTTCTTAATCTGTTCGATAAGTATAATTCCCTGTGAATGCTGATTATTTTTATTTTGCTTATAAGTAAAGCATAATACATTCTTTATGCATCAATTACAAAATCTTTATCAGTGTATACACTGTCTACCCGCCAATCTCCAACCAGATTATGTTTCAATTTTTGTGGAATGTTTATTGTTTTGAATGCAGCAATTTATTGCGACTTCCTGTGCGACTGTAAATATAATGAAAATCTGCTTGATAATTTAGTACTTTGAATTACATAGTTATTTGTCGATTTTTCATTGTGTGTGGACATTTAAATAGATTTCCTTTGTAAGCTACACTAGCATAAGACATATTTTTCTGTATATACGTATTTTGTGGTTTTGGTCAAATTATATAGTTCCGTAGCCCTATTGTTCGGAATTCAAACGAATAGTTACTGCCAAGCTGGCTTATTCCCAGAGTTATTTTTCTTAGATTCGACCTCCATTTGCTTCGCTTGTCGTAACAATGACCTATTATATAGGTGTATATTTTCTTGTAGTTTTTTTAATGTCTCAGTTATATCATTAATGCGATACACACAGAAAAGGTTCTTTTTGAGGATGTTTTTAAACCTGTTATTCAGTGATGTTTTTGTTTTGCAGTAATATATTTAAAACTCCCTTTGAAATGGTAATATAAAGCGCTAAGAATGACCTAAATTTAGAATGTGGAGTATTAGATGATGAATCCTGTGCTTACATTCTTCGGATGTAAAAAATAATCCTGTGAACTATAATCATTCATACACTGCTTGCGATAAACGCATTGATGTTGAAATCGTTTTTGAAATTTGATGTTTATTAATTTCAGCGCAAGACAATGTTCCAATTTGGAGAAGAATACATTTACATCTGAACTTTGAGACTAAAAGTATATTTTCGTTACCTTCTTTACAAAAAAGTATCTAAGGTTACATAAATATTTTTCCAACTACTTCTTCAAATATAAAGGTTCTAGGACTAGACATGATTCTTGGATGAAAATATTTTGTTAAGGTTTTCAACATGATTTGAGTTGATTGTATTGTCGAACATTTGGTTCTATTTAAACAAATCTTTCTCTTACTCTTTATACGACCCCTATGAATAAAACAAATCGCATGTACACACTGTATAGAGTATAGACAATTACATTTTTCTTTCAAATGCTGACAACATAGGTCCCTTCACAACTAAATTTCAAGATTTTTTTCAATCTCTGCCATATACTGCTTCAAACTATGCCTACCTTTAAATTTTACTGTAAGTGCACGAACAATTAACACACTGTTAAGGATCAAAATTGTTCAAGTATTATATTAAAGAATGGTCCCAATTTATACAGGGTGTCCCAGGTTTAATGATCAGGACTTGGACATTTTGTAGAAAAACACATTTTAAGGTAGATTGCTCCTATAAACATAGGTCCTAAAATTCTTCGTTCAAATTCAATTCAAATTTCCTAAAAATTAATGTTTTTATTTATTTATTTTCGAACTGTAGAAAATATTCAAACCAAAATTGGCACACAAGATACATGGACAGAGGGTCATAAGACTTAATACTATGAATTTTTTTTAATCAACTAGTGGCGGAGATATGGGTAATCCGTTCTACCAATTTGATAAATAAAAAGAGTACGGCTCTGAATGAAAAGTTCCCAATATCTCTTTCGATAGAGCATTCAATTCTGAACAAAAAATGTCTCTTGACGTTTTTTCTTTTCTGTTACCGTGCGGCCGCAAACTAGATTTTTGTCATTTATTTCACGAAAACTGTATTTTGGCTGTGTACAAAAATTGTGGTTGCCATGGATCTTATGCTCTGTCCATGTTTCTTGTGTGTCAATTTTGGTTTGAATATTTTCCACAGTTCGGAAATAAATAAATAAAGATAGAGAAAATTTTAACGCCCTGTATCTCAGAAACAAAGAATTTTAGGATCTATGTTTATAGGAGCAACCCACCTTAAAACGTGTTTTTCTACGAAATGTCAAAGTCCTGATCATTAAACCTGGGACACCCTGTATAATTTGCCATATTGAGAGTAAAAGTTATATTTATCGTTAATACATATCAAATCCATATGCATGATACTTAACTGACATTTATAATTAACACTCTTGATTGTAAACGATGAGAAAACTCGTGCTTAACTGTTCACTCGGACATGGTAGCAACAACAAATTAATAACATTATAAATGCTTGAGCATTTTGTTGTTGACGTCTGTGAAGCATGATCAATATCAAGAAGGCATCGCCATAAGGATTTATAATTTATTTTTCTTAATGTGTGTCCAAATCATTGAACTCTATACATACTGGAACGCTCACTGGGCGGTCTCTGCCATATAAACGCATAGAAACGTCACGAGCCGAGAGAGATATCGCGCAAGGGACATTCCTGTCCTTTTCGTAACGCTTTACACATGGAGAGAGCAGACAGCGTTAAACTAACACACACTAACCAACATGTACTCGAGAGAAGGACAGGGATGTCCCTTGCGGGTCCTGTCTCTCGGATCGGGCAGGGGGCCTCAGTAAGCGTTCCAGTATAATTAGAGTTCAGTGGTCCAAATAGAATAGAACATGTTGGCGTCCTGGAGAGTTTCTTCAAAATGACAGACAGTGAATGTCTTAAAGTACAGAATGGTAATATTTGTTCTGGTTTGCATAGATTCACAATATTGAGACTTGAAACCATCAGTAACTACACAACATATCTAATTTACATCTCACACAACTAGAAAGCAATAATAATATATCAATAAAACGGTCACAATTGAAATGTACTTATACCTCATTAGTTTAGTTTGTTACTTGCTATAATCTGCATAATTAATTCACATACAAAAAAGCTAAATTTTAATTACCATGAAAATAATTGTTCTATTTTATCACTGACAATATAAAACAATCTCAATTTTGTAATTTCTACAGTTTTATCTATTTTGGGTTTATTACAATATATATAAAATAAAAATAAGCACTGTAAAAGATTACTGTCTTTTTCTTTCCTAGCACAATGGAGAAACAGATATGAAATGATAAGCCAAATTTAAAAATCAAACTTAAGTCACAAATCACTAATTTTCTGAGTAGTCATTTTTAATTTTCTGTTTATAAACATCTACATTTTATCCCGACTGGTATGTATCCTAAAGCACAAAAAAAAAGTGTTGTACCACTAAAGAAGTAAAATTGCAAGTTTACTAAAAAGTATTTGTATCTTAAAAACATTGACTTGAATTGTATACTTAAATATAAACACCAGAGGGACATACGAAATAAATAGTCCCCCCACTACAGTTTTGATTCAGTTGCTTGTCATTCTTTCTTGTGGTGAAGGTTAAAAGTGAAGTCCTGCTCATCTGATAGTTTGTAAAGTAAGAATAAATATATTGATGGCAAATCTTGTATGTTTACCTTTTAATTTGTCATAATTATAAGGAACTTTTTGTTTTAAAAATTTTTGCTTAATGTTGTGTTTGTTATTTAGCAAGTAGTTTATTTCAGATCAAATTTCTAATGTTAATCTTCATTGGTAAAATTTTGATCTAAATACAATGTGCCATAATATCTTGCTCATACTGATAAATTACTATCCATTTAAACTTTTAAAAATTAAAAATTATTTTGTTTAAAATCAAAATTGGTACACCGATTTTATTTTTTTTTAACCTTTTTAGTTTTCATATGGCATTTACTGTTTGAAATTGTGTGCAGTTACTTGAAATAGTTGTCTAATGTACAGGTTATATTGAAAGTGCACTCAAATTTTTTTCTTTAATGCTGTAATCTATGTATGTAACAATTTCTATATTATTATACTATGTTTGAAGTGCAGTAGCAGGTGTATATAAATATAATTTAATATTTTTTACTGTAACTGGTTTGCAGGTAGTAAATTAGTAATGATGTTAAGAAATCCGACTCATTTTGTATGTGTTTAGATAACATTTTGAAATTTGCAGGATGTCGCACCCTTTACCAAAAGCTGAAGGAAATAATCCATCACCTTTGATACCACAATCTCCTTTTCCAAAATTTAGCAATGTGCAGATTATGCGATATTCCAAACCAACGTGCAAGGATACTAATCAAGGATCGTCGTCGTCCTCAAATCTGAATTCTAATAACAACTTACCTACAACTTCAAGAGCTCTAGAACCATCTGAGGTAGTTTATCACGGCCATCTGATACATTGCATGTAAGTGAACACATTTTTACCGATTCTTAATAATTATTATTGTACACATAATTAAGATTTTTCTTAATTAATTGATGTGTTATGGACTACTATAAATACTCCAATACCATGCAGTGGAAAACATTTATAGTGTACTCAGTGATAATATAACAAAGGCCAATTAAAAATATCATTTTATATTGAGAAAACGGTTTTCAGCAAATTTTTATTAACAGTACGTGTCCTACGTTAACTTCATTCCTTCTGAACCCATCCGTGCTTACCTATTCCTATTATTCCTGTTATCTGGTGTGGAAAGCTTAGGCAGCCTACCTTTGTAGTCAGAAGTGGGGGAGGAATGAAACACAATGATGTTTCCTTTTTTTTTGCTAACACTGTGTTATGCAAAAAATACATTTTTGCATTAAATTGATTCAGTCATTGTATGAAGATGAAGTGATGCTTTTCTATCATGAGACAGAAATGTTTCAGAAGGCAATAATATTTTTCTAAGAGATTGGAATTACCTTTGTATAATGTATATGACTCTTTTTTTGTATAAAGCATGTTTTTAGTAGAATTATTTAGGAAATACGTAAAATGAAATATTGCGTTTGTTGAATTTCTTATTTGGTCAATCTAATATATAAAATAGGAAGTTTGTGTGTGTGCGGGTGTGCGGGTGTGTTTGTCCTTTATACAAATCCACACCGTTTGACCAATCTCCACCAAATTTGGCACACATACCTTACTTGATCAGGAAAAGGTGATAGAATAGGTCCCATTCCAAAATTTCACCGGGAAACCCAAAAAATACGAATTTCCCCAGACCACGGACAAAGCTGCGGGTAAGCAGCTAGTATCTTATATTGTGCTATTTTAAAACAATATTCTTGACATGAGGATGTATAAAACTATGGGAACAAAATTGTTGTTTTCATTTTAAGTAAGGCGAAGAATAGTAATTAATGTCTAATAAATTAGTTGTAGATATTAGTTAACTGTAAGTTGACAATTTTTAGGAATCATGGATAAATGCACCTGTCTTTCATCCTAAAACATATACCAATACCTCGGCTGATGTTCTAACCGGAGCCGAGTTTGACAAAAATATTTGTAAGCATTTAATGCAAAGTGGACACTGTGAAATGCTCCCATACTGTCAATATACACATGATGGTGACGTGTGTGATGTATGTAACAGAAAAGTGCTCCATCCTACTGATGAAGAACAGAGGAAGCGACACCGCCAGGTAAAATGTTTCGTTATAATTTAAAATTTTACTAATTGGTGTAATTTTTTAGGAATGTCAACCTCCGAGCGGAAGTGGTAGCATATCTGCTCAAGCATCTCAGTCATCGGGAGATAAATCTTGCGGTATTTGCTTTGAGACAGTTGTCGAGAAAGAAAGTTTTGATCGTCGTTTTGGAATTCTCAATAGATGTAATCATGTATTTTGTCTCAGCTGTATTCGAAAATGGAGGCAAGCCCGAAGCTTTGAAAACAGAGTAGTAAAGTATGTTTATCCTATTTTTTTATAATTGATACGAGTTACAAAAATTTTGATATTGTTCCTCTCTAAACAATTTTAACTTTCTAAGACATGAACTTGCTTATAAATAATTTTTTTACATAAGGGCATGGTATCTGAAATTCTGACGTGTTTTAATGTCGATTCTTTTTAATTTACATTTGTGAAGGAATTTTATCGGTATTTTTTTTAATAGATCATGTCCCTCGTGCCGTGTACCATCGGAATTTGTATGTCCCAGTAGCTACTGGGTCGAAACAAAAGAGGAAAAAGATCGATTAATAAAATGCTATAAGCAAGTGTTGGCTAACAAACCTTGCAAATATTTTAAACAGGGACGAGGTGAATGTCCATTTGGGAATAAGTGTTTTTACCTCCATGCTTTACCAGATGGAACTAGGACTGATGTTGGCCCTCCAAGGCGTAGACCTCGACCTGCACGTGATAATCGAGTTCTTGGATTTGATCTAGATGTAAGTTTATTGCTGTTCATGAAATTGTGTAACTTGTTGTACTTTAGCAAATGATGTTGTTGGACGCACGTGATTTTGATCTTGCCTGGTTGCATTCCTTAACAGAAGAGTTTGAAGATCTCGTCGCATTCTTCTCAGATCCAGAGGATTCGGATGGAATCGATTTTGAAATTATATTTCAAAGAGACTGATAAAATTGTTCATACATTTTAGGCAATACAAGAAGTTGCGAGTATGGACCTTCCTATGTGATTTTTAAAATAAATGTTTATACAAATTAGGATAAAAGTTTTATAAATATTTAAATAACTTCAAAGTTTGTATCTTGTTCAGATATCCGCAGAGCTTGGTATTGAACTTTGGTTAGTTTTTAAATATTTAGGATATTTTTATAAAATTACCTTTATAGCTTTTAGTAACGTTAGTCTAGTACTTGGATTATTTAAAATATTCCTCTTTAACAAAATCAATCTTGAAGTTTGAGGTATACCTGCCAGGAGGAATATCAAACTGTTTTAATACAGAAAAGAATTGCCTTTTATAATTTTTGTTTTGGTAGTTCTTTTAATATAATATATTCAGGAAAAATTGTCTTGCACAAAAATTTGAAGTGTTTTAAATATATTTTATGAAAATGTCCAGTTAAAATTTACCAATGTGATATTAAAAATAGTGAAAGATGTAACGTTGTTTAAACGAAAGAAAGTTTGTCTTCAACCTTCATCTCTTATTGCTTCTAATATCTCCTTGTAGATTATTTTAAACTCTAGTTAATAATTATACCAGTCTATGATTGTAACATGACATTTGTTAGGCAGCTAAAATGCTTTAAATAATATTTTTTGGCTTTACCAACCATTTTTAATGTTTAATCTAACTTTATTATGTATTTAAAATATGCTGATATACAAAATATTCCAAAGGGACCACACTCCTTTTTTTTGTGCAGTATATATAGTATTTTCTTTATGTATACGAGTGTTTGTTTTCGTTCCTTTTTTAATAAAAATTTTCTTTTGCTTCTATTATTTTCTTTTCGTTCTATTGTTTATTTATTAGTGTCATTAGCATTTATGCCTACATTATTCCATTTAAATATTTATATGCATACATATCGCCTTAAATTTATCTGTGATTATTTTCAAAGAAATCACAGTCTAGTTCTAGTAAATTAGAAGAATCATTAAAAAATTAAATGATTTCCATGTAAATGAAGTGGCTTCTAAGAAGAACTCAACAGCACCCTTTTGTGAAACATAAGCAAAATATAGTGTCCCTTGATTACATTCTTACACTCCA
This sequence comes from Pyrocoelia pectoralis, assembly GCA_036250285.1. Taxonomy (NCBI): domain Eukaryota; kingdom Metazoa; phylum Arthropoda; class Insecta; order Coleoptera; family Lampyridae; genus Pyrocoelia; species Pyrocoelia pectoralis. The sequence goes on from CM070082.1 coordinate 17,776,126, forward strand.
CGATATTCTGGGGTATGGGAATGGGAAATGCTTCTTTAAGAAGATGAAGCACCCAGAGGATCACAAATTACTTTTATATGTTTCAGAAAAACCATGCAAGATAAATGTCAGAAATTCTGCATACAAAAACGATCCTTTATACAACAAAGTTTGGCAAGCTGAAACTTTTTAATACTTTAAATGAATTCTTTTATGTGGGTTTCACAAGAGCACAATGTTGAAATGCTGTACATCATGGAACTTGGAACAATTTATACTTGTACCCAATAATGTACTAATTATTCAGAAGATAATGGGCTTATTCATCAAATGTCATCAAACCAACAAGCTGTTCAGAAATTATTACATTTTAAATATGAGCGCTTCTCGGTACAGACAGAGTTGTGACGTCACTGAATGCGAGACGATCACTCGTCAGTATTGCGACTGCATATTTTAAGGCATTCCCATTCTCATAAACCATCGCTGTTGCGCCATTTTGAAGCTAAAGAGCCATGTGTGAAGCCAATTTTACTAATGCCAACTTTCAAGTTTACCAGAAGTAGACTTATTCATGGGCATGGTATATTTTAATAAAAACTACGAATTTAATGGGAGGAGTTAAAATGCAATATTGAGTTATTAAATCCTAATGTTTTACATGTTATGTCACAGTTGAAACCGCAAATTAGTAGTAAGACGAGACCTGTTAATCAGACTGTTTTCGTTATTCCTCGATTTTGCAATGGATTTGGAATTGGAGGGATAGATAATGAAGAATCACTGAAATAATCTAGACACTATATTCGATTATTAAAGTTTCTGATAATTTAAAACCTTAGATCATGTATATTAAGATGTAATGTACTTGTATTGCTTTGACGGACGAAATTACAGTTACGATATATTTTTATATATTTATCTTTTTCGATTATACTGATTGAGTAACGTGATATTCTGCGCCTGCGCACGAACTACTTTTATTTCACAACATGTGAAACGCTAACATTTTAACAGGTGTAAGTATATTTTAATTATCTCTTCATCAAATATTTTCTATAAATCGCTCATCAACATTTCGTAAGCCACATAATTATTTTACAGATGAAAAAATTTCTTTATAGAGGTGTATAAACGAGTTGATTTATCTTACAAATTGTTTGGTAATGATGGGTTGATTAGTTACAGTCTTACAACATAGTTCTAAGTTTATAACACTTATTTACTCTCTCAATCTTTTATTAGTCCCACGGTGTATAATAAAGTAGGTGGAACGACTTACTCTAGCTTCGCTGTGTGAAAATGGTCCACGAGTCTCGTCAATGTGCGACAGAGAGGTAGCAACAAAGACGGACAACTAGCTTCGTGCGAAATGAACGCCAACGCATTTTGCTTGATTGTCGTGACACATTTTTATCAAGTAATTAACGGTTTAATTTTATTTAACTGCAATGGTCGAAGGTATTGTTTTACACCTGGATGCAAAAGTGGTTAAGTGGCAAAAAGACAAAGTCTCCTTATTTAAAGCGGTCAAAAACAAAATTAAATAATTTATTTAACATTCTTAACTTATATAAAGCGAAGTCGTGAATGAAATACACCTTAATTCCTTAATATGAAATGCATTGATTGCACTATACCTATAAATAAATAAACTTCAGATTTGTTACCGACCGGCAGTCAGTCCACCTAACTTATTATACACTGTGGTTTATGACATTATTCAGTAGTATATAATATCCATTATCTTTAGGGGAGAGTGTTCCTCAATAAAACAGTTTTCTTTGGAAGATCAATAATAATAGTAGTAAAAGTAGGAATCTGTGGATAATATTTGGTATACAGAAATAATGAACATATACCTTCAATGTATAAATATAAATTCTAACATAAACTGGATAATTTTTATTGTTTTTAACTACATTTGTTTCACTGTGGACTATAGGGTTCCACAATGAAACACATTTTAAAAATTTAAATTAAATAATATTCTGGTGCATATAATGTTGAAATAAAAATACATCTTAACTTATCTTAACATCAATCGCATCACCAAACTTTATTTCGAAGCTTATATATGCATGTTGTCGTTTTGTTTTACCAAATACTCTTGGCTCTGGTAATATCATTTTAATGTCATCTTCCGCAACTGTGGCCACATCAGGCACATTATCATTTTTTTACTTTTTCTGCAATAATTAATTTCTAATTCACCATCTTCATCTTTATTAATGTTTCCCACAAAATATATAAATTTCCTGTGTCCAAAAATTGCACCAGCACATAATCGCCTATAATGGGTGAACGTTGAAGTTCCTCAAAGGCAGAAGGGTCCACTTCAGGTTGCCAGTCGTCGTCATCTGTGGAGTCCGAGCATGGCACTTCATCATCAGTTGACTCAAAAATTTTTCTTTTATAGTGAACTTTACGTTTTTGGAGGCGGGACTTTCTTTTTTTTTGACGCTCCTCAATTTCAAGCTTTTCTGGGGTATCAGTCGCCACCATCGATTTTCCTTTTCTCCTTGAGGTTGTTGTCTTGCATACCATTGCCTTTGGAAACCCTTTAAATACTGAAGGTGACAAAAATATGCCAATTTGTGGATTGGTTGGACTCCTATCTTCGGAGTTATGCACATTACTGTTGATAGATTCAGGTACGGGAGCACTGGTACTTGGAAGAGTTTCCTCTATAAAGGGTCTGTCTGTTACAGCGCTACTAAAAAAATCGTCTGCCGTAAATACATTTTTGTCGAATGGGAAAATTCCAGTTTTTTTAAACCCACTCTGAATGTTTGCAGGTGTCATAGAGCGTTGGTGGATACCTAAAATTTCGATTGTACGGGTTTCTAAACGTATTTTGTTGTGCATGGTTATTGAAATGGAACATACTTGGACCCGGCTTATTTAATTCTTCATTTTTGGCGACTGTAATTACCTCCTTCAATTTCTCGCAATTCCGCGATTTTACAATTGTTCGCAATTCATTGTTTCTTAACCCATTACAAAACGCGTTAATTGCAATTTTTTCGTTTACCTTTGATAGTACCTGCAATGTTATGTCATCACCTTCTGACCGTGTCAAACTTAGATTACACAATAATTTTTCTATTGTTTCTCCAAATTCCTCAACTGTCTGGTTTCCCTGTTTTATGTTTTGTAACTGCCCCGATAATACAATCTCTGACTTTTTTGTAATAAAATTTTCCCTTAATGCCTTTACCAATTGTTCTACGGTTTCGTAAGACTTATTTAACCTAATTTTTGCATTTTCTGTTACCCTTGTTTTCAGAATATAATTAATTAAAATTGCGTGGTCGTCATTCTTTAACAAATCTGCGTATAACCTGATTGAATCGATTAATTGTTTCGTGACGTCTTCTGTGCCATCCATACGTGGCAAGAGACTACACGCCGTTTTTAAATTGAAAGTCTCCCCCATTTTTACAGTTTCGCCTATTTGTGCTAACCTATCCCGTAACAAGTTACTTATTTCTAAAATTTTGTTGTCGATTACTTCTGCCGTCTCTCTAAATTGCCTAATTAGTTCTACTTCCGTCGACTTATTAATTTCTTCCCTAATTCCTAACTTTATTCTATTGAATTCAATTTTATATCTTTCTAGTTCACCTATTCTTTTTGTTACGTGCTCAAAATTTTTCCTTCTACTTTGGTTATCCTTCTTTACATTACTTACAAAAGTATCTATTTCCGTATTAAACCCTATTATTTCTTCCCACTTAACCATAATATTACTTAGTACATTAATTAATTGATTACCTTGTTTCTTCCTCCTTTCCTCCTTATACTGCTCTGGTCGTCGTCACCCCTATGATCTCCCGACTTCTCATTACTTCTCTCCTAATTTTCTTCTCCCATGCTTTTTGCATTTTCCCCATATGAAATATGCGATGATTATACCTAGTAGGACCCCTCTCAGCAGAATCCCGATCTCCAGAATTTCTTTTTTTCTCGTATTGCGCCGCGTTGTTGTTCCCTGAACCAGCCCCTTCCACGATTATGTTTTCTCGTTTTTCTTGTGAGTTTCCCATTTCGTTCTTATAAGCAGGATCGCCATGTGATGTCTCGGTGTTGGATCGCCAGGAGATGGGTGGAGGTAGTTCTCATGTTACTTAACGTGGCTCATGTCTTAGTGGTTTAATGAAACACGTCACATTCTTGAAGCTAACATACTACTTTATTATATTATATTTATTCTAGACTTACAGTATATAACTAACTATGAATAGGTACTTCTCGAGTACCGTCGTTAACTCCTCTCTTACTAACTCTATGTCCGTACTTATACCTTCCCCCTTCTTCTAGCCTACTTATTACTTACATACTACTACTCCATCATAGGGCTATTATTCCCACACATTCTGCGACATTATAGATGGAAAGCGGTTTTCCTGGGTGCAGGATCCACGAATCCATGGCTGCAGCATAATTCGCCTTAAATGAATGGTAAACACTAACATCTAGTGGCTGCGTACGATGACTTGTATTGGGGGGGGGGGGGGGGGGGGGGGGTATAGTTAACATGGTAATACCATGATCCCTGGCCTTTTCGATAATTTGAAGGGATAGATGGCTTTCATGATTGTCTAATATAAGAAGTGTTGGATTTTGTTTACTGGAATTAGTAAACTTTACAAAGTGGGAAATAACTTGTAAAAACAGCTCTGCAGTCATCCAGCCCGAAGGTGTGGCTAAACCAGTTGTTCCAGGAGGAGAACCATTTGTCATGAACTCTTGGGAACACCATTACCGGAGGTAATGCATTACCCAATGCATTGATAATGCAACATGTTGTAACCAACTGTCCCCGTTCTGCACTGGTACATTTATTCGTTCGATCCAAAATGTTGCGTTTATAAGAAGAAAGTTGAGGTAATGAAAAATAGAATTAATTATGACATTAAAAGCGATAACGATAAATAGCAATTAAGAGAACATAAAAATGGGAATGTATACTTACAAAACTGCCAAAGTTTAATAGCAAATTTTAGTGAGGTTGAATATTTCGTGCTAAACAAAAAACCTGAGATCATGTGCTTAACTGAGACGCATTTAACAGAAAATATAGAAGACTATGAAGTAGAAATTGGAAATTACAATATATGCAGAATGGACTCCACGAGCAGAGCAACAGGTGGTGTGTTGGTATATGTTCGAAGTGATATAAAATACGATGTGCTTGGAAGATGGTCGGTGCAGATGGTATACTGGGTACTTCTGATAAGGGTTACCTTAAATAAAAACAGGTATAAAATAGGTGTTGTGTATCGTTCTCCAAGTGGCAGTAATGGAGTTTTTTTGGATTTTTTTGAGGATTGGTGTAATAAAGTCGTAGACGATGACACAGATTCTGTGATAATACTGGGCGATTTCAATATTCACTATAATGAAAATAACACATATTCAAAGCGATTAAAAAGTTACCTTGGGGACAGGGGACTGAAGCAGCATGTGGACCAGTATACACACATCTCACCAAATGGAAGCACATCATTAATAGATTTGGTAATTACAAACTATACCGATGTTCAGTGCAATGTGTTGCGTGAACCAGTTTTTAACAATCATTCATTGATAAGGCTTAGTGTTGGCAGCAGAGAAGTGAAAAATAGAACACTTGTGGTTAGAAAAAGACTACTTGAGGTACGTAGTTTTCAGAATATGGTCTCAGATGCTTGTGCTAATTATAACTATAGAGAACGTGACTTGGAGTGTAGGTACAATAACCTACATAACAGTTTCATATTAATAATAGACAAATTAATGCCTAAGGCTATTATTAAAAATAACGAAAAGTGCAAACAATGGTTTTCTAATGAAGTACTTCAGGAAATTAAATACCGCGATATGATGTACAAAAGATTTGTTTTCACGAGAGATGTAAATGACTGGAGAAATTATGCAATGTGCAGAAATAATGTCACAAAGTTAATTGAAAATATAAAAAAGAATACTTTGAAAATGAGATAGACCGAAATAGAGGTGAACCTAAAAAAATGTGGAAAACCTTGAAATATTTAATATCAGGAAAAAATAAAATGATATATAATGAAATTAAAATTGCAGGAGATGTATATACTAATAAAATTTCAATTGTCGAAAAGTTTAATGAATACTACATAGATAGTATAGACAATATTCTGGAAACAATGACCCAGTCTCAGCATACTAATGCTGACATTCAAAACAATAATCTGGAAAATAAATTGGTTTCGTTTCAATATCTGGATGAGAAGTTACTAAAGAAAATCATATTCGCTTTACCAAATAAAAGTAGTCCGGATGATATTACTATGGAGGTGATAAAATTGTCATTTGAAAATGGGAAAAATCTTTTCCTAAACGTGATAAATAGCTCCCTTGAGTTAGGAGTAGTGCCAGAAAGACTTAAAATGGCTACCATAGTACCAGTTCAAAAAGTATCGGGGACCACAAATATGGAAGAGTTTCGTCCAATAAACACGTTACCATCATTTGCAAAAATATTGGAGAGAGCAGTATACATTCAGTTATTGGAATATGTTACTCAGCAAAACGTATTATGTGAGTTTCAGTCGGGATTTAGACAGAATTACAATTGTGAGACAGCACTGCAGTATTTGATAAGTGAGTGGAAAGAAACTATTGATGATGGCATGTGTAGTGTAGTTATTTTTCTGGACTTGAAACGTGCTTTTGAAACTATTGACAGGGAAAGGTTACTACTTAAACTCAAAAATTATGGCATTGGGGGTATAGTTCATAAATGGTTTCAAAGTTATTTGTGTGATCGAAAACAAGTAGTAAGATGTGATGATGTGGTATCTAGTCCAAGAATAAACTATAGAGGAGTTCCCCAGGGAAGTATATTAGGTCCACTTCTGTTTATACTGTATATAAACGATGTTGGAAAAGTCTTGAAATATTGTAAGTATCACCTGTTTGCTGACGATACTGTTATATACATAACTGGAGATAATAAAGAGGAAATTGTACAGAAGCTGAATGAAGATCTAGAGAATATGCGTAAGTGGATGGAAGTAAATAAATTAAAGCTAAACGTACAGAAAACAAAAGGAATAGTAATTGGAAAAAGTAGAAATACACAAAACCTCGATGAAGAAAATGTAGCTGTAAAAATTGACGGTGAAAATATTGAAATGGTGGAAAAGATCAAATATCTGGGTGTAATAATAGATAAACAGCTCAAATTTGATGCACACATTGATTATATATGCAGAAAAATAGCTAAAAAAATAGGAGCATTGTATCGATGTGGCTGTTACCTTTCTGTGGAAACGAGAAAAATTATATATAATACAACAGTATTGCCACACTTCCATTTTGCAGCAACTATTTTATACTTAGCGAAACAAACAAATATTAATAGACTACAACTTCTCCAAAATAGAGCCATGCGAGTTATCTTAAGAGCAAAGAGAGAGACCAGCATTAAGCAAATGAGGAAAACTTTAAACTGGATGGAAGTCAGAAGCATGCTGGAAATGAATGTGTTAGTGTTTGTACATAAATGTAAACTTAAACTCACTCCGGTATATCTGTGTAATAAGCTAAAGACATTTTGTGATACCCACGATTATAGTACAAGACATAAAGATAGATTTATATTAGATCATAGAAGGACAAGGGCGTCCCAAAACTCTATTTTCTTTAGGGCCCTTTTTGAGTATAATAAGCTTCCACTCATTATTAGAAGCTCAGATTTAGGTAGCTTTAAGAGGCGTGTTAGAGAGTTGTACCTACTTAAACAGTCATAGTAGAATAGGTCCCTATATACCTACTTAGTATATAATGTGATAGTTTTTACCCTTATTTTTTAATTTTGTAATGTTTATATTTCAAGTTGTTTGTGTAGCATTTTTTGCTAAATAAAGTTCTTATTATTATTATTATTAATTTGTTTCATACCTTTAGCTGCTATAATTTTTCTTGGAGCCTGTACAGTAGGCGTAGCTGTTTCATCCAAGTTATACAATGGAGAACCATCAGCAAAACCTGGATGCCTAGTATAAACTTCTTCCAGCTTTGTGAAAAAGGTATCCAGATTGTGTTTATTAAATGCAGTCATTCGGGATAGACTGCAGGCTTCTGGACGGCAAATACTTAATTCAGGATGACGAATTTTAAATCCCTTGAACCACTCTATGCCAGCTTTTTTACGTACATTCCAACTGTTTGGAACTGTGATTTTATTTATGGTTGCCATTTCATATGCTAACTTCAAACAATCCGAAACAATAAGCCCATAACACATTTTGGAACTCGTGAGAAGGTAAGAAGCCAATTCATGTTCTTGTCCTGACGAAAAGATTTGTCTAGAATTGTATTTAGGGGTCAACCGTATGTCCAGATGAGGATTTTCTTTTTTCTTTTTTGCATATCGAAATAATGTTGCAAATGCAACACTACCAGTCCTTTCGGCTACTTTCCGTAGGCTTAAACCTTGAGAATGGAGTTCAAGAGCTTTTGCCATTACATCTGCTGATGTAAGACCTATATCTCTGTCTTCCTTTTGCGATTTCGTGCCATTTCTGCAACCAATTAAACTTGCTATGATATACCTACATTTAAGTTATAATAACAAGATATTTTCGAATTGCAATGTGGGGCAGAGTGAAACACTGTTTCACTCTGCCCCACAGAATGTTGTTTTACTGTGGACCAAAAAGCAAGCCGGCGGAATATTTTTTATTTAAAAAAACTAGAGTAGGTACCTATATATTAAAAATTTTTGCTTACTATGGTAACTGGTAACTGTAACACTTGTAACATGCGAAAATTAACTAGGTTTTATACAGTTGGTGAAAAGGTAAAAAGTAAATTCATCACACTTTCGACACATGATAGTTAAAGGACTGAGCATTCTTCAATACAACATTGAAGCAAACAAGCCCTACCTAAATTTTAGTTACTACAGGTGCCAAATAGTGCGTTAGTTATGTAATGATGGTAGTTGGTAGCTCAGTATTTATCAATGAACTGTATACTGGTCTTCGAACATATAACAAATATTCGAAGATACTGGTACGTATAGTATACAGTTCATTGGTATTTATAATGTGTTGGTAGTACTGGTATCAGCTGGTACAGCTTAGCTTGTTCTAACCTATATGCATAGGTAAAATGTTTTGTGCCTATATGCTTAATATCTGGTGAAAAGTAGTATCATTACAGACTGATAATTATTTAAAAACGTAAAGTATTCAAAATTGTATTTTATTGCAATGCATAAACGTAGTTTATATAAAGTGACCATTCGTACTGATTTTATCAGGACAGTACTGATTTTGAGCATAGCTTTCTGATTTTTTCAAAAAAAAAATCAGTACGCAAAATGTCCTGATTTTTTGGTTACTGTACTGAATGTACTGAATTTCGGTTGTTTCGAAGCATGACTAATTTTTCGTTAGGTAGTTATTAATTACTTTTACATTTACAATAAATTACAGATGATATTCCGTGAAATACCTACCCAAATGTTAATTAAACTAAACTTACGATATGCTAAAATAAAATTTTACGGCTATCATAGTTACGAGCAGTGACCAATTCACACGATATCGTTTCTAGAACGTTTTAGCACATATTTATTATAATGTACTTTAGAATAATAATTTGTTTTATAAAATAAAAATAATCCTTTAATTTCGCAACAATCTTTTTTTATCACCCCAATAACAGCAAAAGCAATAGTTGCTTTACTTGTGTATGTTATTATTTTTAAACCCCTCCTCTTAGATTTTCTTAGATCTGGTATTTTTTTTATTTTTTGGAGCTGAAATTAGGGAATCAGTGGCAGAAATATAGTCATTTGAGAGCGTCAAAATGTTCTATTTTAACTCAAATTTTCTGAAATTTTCCGGGCGAGTGCCCACGGACCCCCCTTCCCTCGGGGGTACGGAGTACCCCCCAGACCCTCCGGTCACGTTCAGAGCACAGTATTATACTGTGTTCAGAGTGTCCTGATTTTCATCTTATTAATTATGGTCACTTTAAGTTTATACCACGCATGAAACAAGGTTATGTTTATGTAAACAAAAACATTAGTTACAGTGTTACCAATAATCACCAACACAACAAACCTAAATTACTAATTGGCACCTTAAAATTGCGGTTTTCAATTTGCTTCAAAAATAGTGGAGGGGATCATTAGAATGCTCAGTCCTTTAAGATACAGGTCAGTGGATTCACTGTGGAACATGTGTCACTGTGGAACACTCTCCCCTACATAATTCCTACACACTAACAATTTTTCAAATGTGAAACCGTTGTTTCCTTTGGTATATAAAATTGGTTGGTCCGTATCCACATACATATATAAATGTGAGAGTGAGTTGATTAATGTTAATTTAGTTAGTTAGCTTCCATGATAACTCGCCTTCTACACCACCTAGGAGGTCGAGGTTGGTCTTAAAAAACACCCCTAATTTTTAAACTTAATTTAAGTTCGAAGATGGAAATCTATAACCTTTGACCTCCGACTTATGCCATTACGCGTATACTTTGGTTTTTTAAGTATAATATGCATTACCGTAAAAAATAATACACCTATAACCTAGCCAAATTTTAAGTTGGCAACATTGTTAAGTTGGTATTTGCTAGATAATATTTTTACATTGAACTCTATACTAACGGGAACGGACGCAAGGCTTGCAAACGTGTAGACACGGTTGAGCAATTGAACTCAATTAGAGCTCAGTGGGTTTAATCAAAGGATTTAACTGACTTACGACCGTTTGACCACAGAATAACTTTCCAGAAGAGACACTGTTTGTCGGCTTCTTTGATGTTACGTAGGCTTGTATGAATGACCTTCGGCCATATTTTTGATGGTATGTTTGGCGGGATTTTTAAAAAAATTTGATTTTTGAATCAAAACGATTATGATGCAGTAAAGTTATAATTGCTGAACATGAAGAATATAGAAAAACACGCAAACTATGCACAAAAACATTTATTCTATATATGATTTAAAATAGACATTTTTAAATTTCTTTGCGAACGGGAATGTTTATTTGCTTTTAACTCTCGGTTTGCAAACTTCGTAGCATAATAGATTCTTAATCTTATAAATAATTTTATTAAATACACTCTGGGAAACTCGCCACACTTAACATTAAAATTAACCACACTCATTAAATTTAAGTACTTTGAGGCAATTCCCCTATCAATTATAAAGTCTTCAAATTTAGAAAAAAATATTGTTTCCAATTGATAAATTGATTGTAAAAAAGTACTTGAGGGAACAGTGAGTGATCCAAAAGTGTTTTTTTCTGATTGAAAAGCCTTCAAATATATTAACAAATTATGTTTTTCCAATGCACCATCACCCTTCATAAAAGCTTCACAAATGTTACAGTTATGAGTAGATAAAACTTTCCTAGAAAGATAACCACAAACATAGGCAAAGGCATTTTGTGCCGGGAGATTTTCATTCCTGAAATCACAATCCTTAGTAATGGTAGGTTCTGCTAATGAAGTAATGGTGACATTTTCAGGAGCCGGGTTTTTAGCAACGCATCTCCAATCCTTTAATTTAGTAAGGACACCTCCACAATCGTCAGTACAGTTTGCATGCTTACTGTGTAGAAAAGTCTGACTAAACAGTTTTTTAAAGGCCCTTTCAAATTGAATGCAAGTTGGATTTAAATTGTTGCCACCTTGCTGTCTGATGCTGCAAAAGAAATTTTCAAGGCAGTCTTGATTTACATGCCTAGTGACTAAATAATCAAATCCTGCATTCTGTAAGATTGTCCATAATCGCTGAATTCCTGTTATTGTTATCAGCCATGCCTTGCGAAATTTCATCTTATTGGTAACCTCTACTCCATTTCGGTTGTATATTTTAAGATTCTCAATATAATTATACATTTTCTGCAAAAATTGATTTTGGTAGTCTTTGCCTTTGAAGACATTTTTAAAATGATTTGGCATTTTTTTATGCGCATTGAGAATGTCAAAAAGTGTATTAAAATCTTCTAAAATGGTTGCAGTTGCTGTTGCCTCATGTGGAAGATACCCTACAGTAATATACAAATTCATTGCACTCGCTACAGAATGGCTAAAAATTTGAGCTGCAAGACTCACTTTCATTTTCTCAAAAGCAGTTGGGTTTATATGAGAAGCAGTCAATTTGCTCGCACATTTATTTTTCGATTGTCTTTCTTTGTCATAAAACTGTAAAATATAATCCCATGAAGTACACTCATCATTGAAACGAAATTCATGTTGCAAGAAATTGTTTCGAGTTGCTTTAAGAAGATGTGGGGTATCGAATAAATAGACCACTTCTTTGTGATCAACATAAAAAGAAGTATTAGTAGGAGTAATGCCTAAAAAGTTAGATAAATTTATAAAGTTTGACCCCATATCAGTCACAAGGGCATCAACCATGAGACCAATGTTTGATAATTTTTTTATACACTGCATCAAAACATTCATCAGATCTTGTGCAAAAAACGTAGTCGATACAAAAAAGTAAGCCAATGGTTGTTTCCAATTACTTTGTAAACCTCGTACCATGATGACATTTACATTTCGACAGGGTTTGTAATTCTTCTTAGCATTACCAATGTCTTCCAATCCAACTATCTCATCTCTACCATTATGATAAAAAAAACCTCCTTTCAATGCCATCTCATCAATACATAAGAGGCAATGCTTGTCTGTCTCAGACATAGTATCTACTTTCATTTTTACCATATTGTACACTGTATCATTATCAAGTCCTGGAAGTAGAAGTAGATTTTCTGTGATACGTTGCAAGCTGCGCTTCGAAGGTAAATAAAACATGTTCTGTAAAAAGCGGTAAGATTTAGGCCCCAAAAAATACAGTCCCAAAGCAAATTGTTTGTATGGATCGGTGTAGCGTTGTCCCTTATTCTTTACCTTATTTAAGCGAGCCTGAACTTTCACAAATTCTGACATAGAATCTGGCAAGAATTTGTCGCAACATACATCGAATGTCTCAAAGGTAATTGGTAAATCTTCAGCTTTTGATGTAATTGCCATTCTTAGTATTTTGCTCTTCTGTCTCATGTTCTTGATGGACTTTCGTAATTTTCTTTTTCGGGGTGTATCACAGCTTAACATTTTTGGTGTCTGTACAGCAAAACAATGTTTCTCAGTCAATTGTGGTGCAGGACAGATATCTAAAAAAAAAGGGTAACATTTTCAGTAATTTTTTTATATGAAAGAAGATTCATGAGAGTTATTCTGTGGATTCATACTTGTGTTACTTGTCTGGGGTGAAAGGCACGTTTCCCCTAATAGACTCTTATTTTCAGATAGAGCATCTGGAACCAGTAATTGACAAAGTTCCATATCTGAAATAAATGATTAAACCCTCAGGTAAGGTTTAATAGCAGAACAATTAAATGTATTGTGAATAAACAAACCTGCGATAGAAGTTGATTGTAAAACCAATCCCATTGATCTTTCCTCATTACCAGATGATGGTTTTGTAGAAGGTTTACAAATTTGAATATCTAAAATAATAAATACAAGAAATCACAGCAAGTGTTCAACTTTAGTACATTAACATAATTCATTGTTTACAATTGGTTTAAAAATATAAGCACATCCTTACCTGACAAAATTTTAATTTTTGAGTCACGTTGAAGATGCTTTTGACCAAAGATTGTTGGCACTGCTGTACACAGTAATCTGTTACGTTCAGGACTACTAAACATTTTATCATCAAAATGAGCAGCACATAATTTGTAATTATTGTATAATTGATGACTAGTTTTATCAGCCAAATCCATACGATTGCATGATTTCAACCAAAGTTTAGCTCTTAAATATTTTTTAATTTTAAAATAAATACACACAAATACGTATAAAGACAGTAAATACCTTGTTAGATCTCTTGGAAAACGAAACATAGTCATCTTTGGAATAGAAGTCGTTTTATTTGAACAGCCGCGTGCGGCACAACCTGTTCCACCGGTCATTTACTTAAATTTATAATTAATAGAATAAAGAACAAGCCACTCAGAAAAACCCAACACTATATAAACGCGATCACAAATTACAAAATGAACTGAAATACAAATAAATCTCCGTACTGTGACAACAAAAACAACGCGGTAATCCGTAATTAAGGTTAACAGAAGACCCAACAAAAATATGGCGTCGGTAGACACGCGCATATAATTTTAAATGTGGCCAGAGCATAGGAGTGTCTCTTCTGGAAAGTTATTCTGTGGTTTGACTGCCAACCACAGAATTCATAACCGCAAAGGCAAAAACTGACACGTGACAAGTAATGCTCCCTGGTGGATGAGCGGGAAATTAAATTTAGTTTGTCTGTTACCAATCTAGTTTCCTTCCTAAAGTGTATTATTTTATGATTTGTACTTTTTATATTAAAAGTAAACCACGTATGTGTGATCTAGTATTTTATATTACAATCTAGTTTTGTATGTAAACTGTGTGTTTATATTAAAAAATCTAGTGCAATTAGTGTATTTTGTAAAACAAACACGGCGTGTTTTGATGTGTGCAATGACCTCAAATTTAAAAAAATGGCGGCAATCTGCTAGCGTAATAATTTTAGCGAGAACGGTTTTATCTTCCACCACGACCTTCGATTATAATTTATTAATGGTAAAACGGAACAAGAAATCATCAGTTTTACCAAACGCAGCAGTTTTTCCGGGAGGTGTCATTGATAAAGCAGATACTTCCAGAGATTGGTTAAAATTATATGAAAAATTCGGCCTAAAATACGAGTCATTCGACGTTTTAAATCCCAAAGAAGTAAATAGACCTTCGATATTCACAACTAACGATCCAAATGAACTTCCCAAAACGATATCTTTGCGTATAGCAGCTATTCGCGAAACATTTGAAGAAACTGGAATACTGATTTGTAAAAATTTAAAAAATTTTTCTGAAAAATCTTCTTGGGCTGACTATATAACATCTGAAGACATACGGAAATGGCAAGAAGAAATTCATAAAAACCCTTATAAATTTATAGAGCTGTGTTCATATTTTGAAATATTTCCCGATCTATCCCAGACAGCACCATATGTTCTATGAATATTCCATATATATCTAAACATCTTCTGAACATCTGGTATATTCCTATAATATACCGTATATACAGATTAACACAGAATATTCCCAGGATATTCAATTAGACCCGTCCATGAATATTCGCCGAGACTATTCTATGATTATACTGAACATACCTAAAATCTCTTTGGGAATTTTTACTATTTTCTATAAATATTTCTCACTGTTAAGTACTTATTTCTCATTCCCGTCTTCCGGTGGGCGCCCTAGAAATTATTTTTATGGATGGGGGTGGAGGCGAATGATAATTTTTTTTTAAATACCCATACATATAACAGAAGTAGGTTTAACTGAAGTTAAAAGAAGAGAAACAAAATAATACAATATAATAAATTTTAATTTTGAAGTAAAATTTAATTAAAATTGACAAATTTCCCGCATTTATTAATGTCCACTCAGAATTGTCACTATTATAGTTGTTTACGTTCCCCATTTTCATGTCTACTGAGCATTGCCTAAAATCTTAATATTTAATCTCAAATTTGTTTAGAAGATTTTTAAAAAACATATGGGAAGTCTAAGTTATCAACTTTAAGAAAAATTAAAAAAAAGAAACTATTCACGCGAATACAAAGCAAAGCACCAAATATTAACCAGTAGATATGTTTCATATTAGCGTAGCCGCATGGCGCAGTGGTAATATCGGACTTGGGAAATTGGTACACCCTCCTTCCACATGTTCGAATCTAGTTTAGGGAAACTTAATTTAAGCAAGACAAGTATAAATATAATAAAATGGGTGACCTTTTCAAGCTCAGGTAAAAAACCGGTTTGTCCAAGAATTAAGTTAAAATAATGGACAGTTGCACATAAAACTGTTATTTTTACCTTTTTTTGGTGTTCAATAATGATTATTCTGTGTGAATATTCTGTGAAGAACCTAAGGACGGACATTATATACTCTAAGAATATTCTTTGGATATTTATATATCCAGAGAATATTCTGTGGATAAAGGAATATTCCGACATAGTTATTCATAGGATATTCATAGAATGAAGCTGTGCTGTCTGGGATGGTCTTTATACGAATGGAGTAATTGGATTACTCCAACATCCGTACAAGCCAAATTTAATACTGTGTTTTTCACAGCAATCTTTCAGAAAAAACCACCCGCTGTGGCAGATAATAGTGAAATATCACAAGTGCTAGTAAGAAATTCAGTCGAAGAAAAAAGTTTTCAAATATTGTTGTATTTTAGTGGGAAACGCCACAGCAATATTTAGATATGTCAAAGGGAAAAAAGCACTTCATAACTGTGCCACAATTTTATGAGATTTCGCGATTACATGCACTTCCTCATATTGACTACATTTTGAAATTTTCTAAAGAACGTAGTTATTCAGGTGTGGAACACTATTGGCCACATATTATAACAACTGATGCTGGTCTTGTTTTCATACTCCCGGGTAGGTAATTATCCAAGGTTCCAATCTTAGTATTTCCAAAACTGTTTTAGGTGATGATTTATATCCCAGACACATTGACGAGACTAACGAAGACCGTGATTATGTAAAAGAAGTCTCTGACACCAATGTGCAACATAGGGTTCACTTACTAATCAGTGGTGAAAAGAGCATAACAATAAAAAACTATTCACCTAAACATGAACATGTTCTACCCTTAAGCAACAAATTATAAATATTTGTATAGGTAACTATTGTAAAGTTTGTGGATACATAGTACAATTATATAATATGAATATTTTAAAATATTGTATATTAATGTAATATAGGTGACAAATTATTTCAAATATATTTTTATTGACATAGTATGTTCATTTGTCAGACTACATAATACATAGGTACATCATTTATTCTTATAAACAGGAATGTTTACAAACCCATGCAATATACATACCATCACCATGTAAAAATGCCGTGCATATTCTCCTAATATTCAAGAATTCAGTTATTGGACAAATCATATGATTTGTGAGCTGGCTCGAGAGACAGGATTAGCGCATATGACTGTCTATAGTGTGAAGAAATGCCTGGTCATGCGAAAAATTGTATCATGATGGATGTGTCTTATTGTTCGATCAATGAGGCTGGTGAAGTGCTGTTTATCCACTATACTCTCCGGATTTAAGCCTTTTGACATGAAGGAACCACTTTGTGGCGTTCGTTTCAGACTAAATTGTTTCGGCAGTAGACTGCTCTATTCAAACAATCTAAGAAACTGCAGAAGTAATTGAACAGATTTATAGAATAGCTAATAGACATGAAATCTATGGGAGACAATAGCAAATGAAATTCCTGCTGCTTTTGTGTTGACAAATTCTAAAAAGAAAAAGGACAATCAACTCATTCCTCAATCTGCTTATTTGTAAATTAAAAGAAGTTTGAAAATTGAATACTTATATACCAAACTTTAAGACAATATTTACTTAAACTTGTAGTATTCTTAGTATACCCTCAAGTCCCTCGCTAAACTCACTACCGTTATAGAAATTTAAATCTGAAAGGGAATGTCACTAAAACTAGACCTCTCTAAACACTTACTTTAATATTCCCTCCAAAATTCAAACCCAAAGGTTCCACATTGACATATAGCATTGAATCAATGAATAAATAGTTGCATTGAATAACTAAAAGTATTCGCGTTGAGTGAAAGATGGTAAAAAAATAGTCAGAACTCAGATGGTCGACAACTAGGGCCTCTCTTGTGTGAAATAAGCAAGTAATACAATGCTCAGGAAGGTGTTATAATATGAAACATCGGTATTGGAAGTTCAAATTTGTTCATAC
This sequence comes from Pyrocoelia pectoralis, assembly GCA_036250285.1. Lineage (NCBI taxonomy): Eukaryota > Metazoa > Arthropoda > Insecta > Coleoptera > Lampyridae > Pyrocoelia > Pyrocoelia pectoralis. The sequence continues at coordinate 17,793,955 of CM070082.1, forward strand.
AGTAAGTACTTATAAACGCTTTGTTCGGGAAATGTAATAAGCTACAGTTAAGATTCGATGCACAACCAGGTGGTAATTTTCCACGCCACCACATTACTACCAAATTATAATTTATAAAATAATAGGAGTTGCTGAATTAATTTTACATTTCTCATCTATAATAATTTATTACAATTCAAGTGAATTTTTAGTTTGTCTTGGTGGCCATCCTCTCTTATAGGGAAAAATTTTAAACGGTTTGGTGCATGGTCCTGGATATTAAATAATTACCCAATACACTAATTTCATTTGTTGCTTGACTAGAATTTGATGATGGTTTTCAATCGAAACGTTGTTTATGAGATCTCGCACTGCTTATTTGATAAATGAAGAAGTAGGTACGTAGAAGAAGGAAAAGTAAAAGCAACAACTTAATAAAATGCCAAAAAACATTTTGTTTCATTTCTCTGCCACATCTCTTGGATAACAGAAGACATGGAGGGCTGTTCAGGATTGCGAGAGCATCGTCAGCCAGAATATTTCTCATTACTTTTGCAGAGTTATTGAAAATGCTAAGTGTAAATAGGTATCTACAAACTAGTGGGATGTGACTTCTATTTTAAAGTAATATGTCTCATATACGTTTAACTTTACTATTTATTAAAATGATTTAAGGTTGAATTGTACTTTATACGCCGTCATATCGTTGAACATTGTAGCACAGACAGTTTGTCATTGGGGCCATGAAAACACATCACATTGAATTTAAACTTCAAACTAAAGTTCTAAACAAGGAAACTGATCCGCTTCCATGTTTTATTTTGCCCATATTCTGCTTAACAGCACTATTATTACCCGATCACCTTTTTTAAACACAATGTGGACAAATAAGATTTTTATAATGAACGGTAACATGTGACATCCATATATGTAACATTGGAACGCTTTAAAATTGTAATAAAAAGGTGAAACCCAAATCTACGCAATCCGTCCATATCACTGAACTCAATAATATAATTCAGTGGTCCATATCAGCATAGAAGAAATACCTACCTACGGATACAGATGCAACACTGTCACTAACTACTCGCCTGGGTAATGCGCAAAAATACTTCCTTTTAAGATGGCCGTCGAACTAAAAGGAGGTTGCTAACATCACAGATACCGCCATATCTGGCGCAAAAATTACCTACTAAACATAACACATTAAAAAAAACTGTAAACCGCTTCAAACATTAAATTCAGTCATTGATTATTGATGCAGTGTCGTAGCTTTAGATGGTAGGTGGCTTTGCCATATTTCAGCATAACTTATTCTCTTCGCGTGATAACCCAACCTGTTTATGGTCACCAATAAATCCTCCTTTTTGTATTCCACAGCAATTTAACAGCGATAATCCTCTATAAGTAGCCTCTGATTGTATGTTGCAGGCAACAAGGCGGCATTGAATCGTACGGTTGCTGCTGTGAAGCGGCATAACGTCGTGAAGAAAATCCTCATTTAGTTTGCACTACCCTATCCGTCCTACAGCGAATTTAATGTTTGAAGCGCCCTTTAGTATACATATTTTACTTTTATACATAAATTGGATATTTTAATTAACATCAGTACCGCTCAAATACTGCCGTTTAAGATGGCCGTCGAACTAAAATGAGCGCTTCAAACATCAAAGAAACGGCCGTAAGTGTTACCTCTGTATCCGTATAGGTATTTCATCTGTGATATGACCTTAGATCATATCTACGAGTACCATTACTCGTAGAATCATACACTCCGTAGATTATGTGCCAGCTTGAATGACAAAGAAACGAAATATTGCGCTTTTATCAAGAGCGTTCGGCACATGCGCATTAAAGCACGCTCGTAACCTGCGCCTATCAGTGCTATTCCGGTGACACTTGAAAACTTTTCAATATTGTTACTTATTCAAGAAACCAGCCGACCTACTTAATAATGTTGAAAAATTTTGGTATTCTCGTGTCAACATTCAACATTGTTAAGTATAAGTCGGCTGCTTTCTTGAATAAGTAACAATATTGAAAAGTTTTCAAGTGTCACCGGAATAGCACTGTATGCCTCTCGGTTCTGGAAACCGAGTTTAAAGTTCGCATGTGCGGTACGCCTTTACAGACAAAAAAATATCGTTCCTCTGTTTGGCATCTTGGCCGTGGCTCATTTTCTGGCAAGAAAGGCTAATGCTGCATTCACAACAACAAAATTAGTAACTTGCAGTATAATTAGTCTGTATACGTGGAAGTTAGCAATATTCATTCTCCGAAAACGTTCACAACGGTAAAATTAGTAGGGTCGCTTAAAATTAGTAGTTGATGTTTGCAAACTGCCAAACTCCAAACTTTCACGTATTAATTTTACGCATTCTGTAGATGTGCGCTTGCGCTGGATTTGTACGAACTACAACATAGATAAAGGAGGGAACTACAAATTGATTATTGACACTGCACTTACAAAATAGTGTTGTCATAACAGTTGTACACTAACTAAAAAATTAAAATTATTATAGTTTGATTTGCAATATGAATACCACAACATTAATAAACTTATTAATTAACTAATACTAGATGGCAGACCAATGTACGTACTAATTTTAATGATAAATTGAAACTTGTGTGAATGTTAATTTTCCGGTATCGTTAACTACTAATTCAAGATACTAATTCTACATGTTAATTTTGTTGTTGTGAATGCAGCATAATGCTCGCTATCTACGGAGTATATATGGATCTAAAGATATGACAGTCCTAGTTCAGCGGGTTCAGCCAAATACTTTATAATAGTAGTATTTGTTAGTTGTCTGTGATTTGGTTCAGCCCACGATCCTGGAAGTTATACTGACCTGGGAAGGTAAGGAACACGCGGGTTTCACACTAAGTTCGGGACGAACCCAGTTTTGGTATATGCGCTCGCTATGTAAATCGAGTCAAATACAGCCACATTCCTAAATCCACCTTGAGAACAGTAGCGTTGTCTGGGAGCTGGGACGATGTTTATTACTAAAAGTAGTGGCTTTATGAGCTTGGCGGCTTATACGTCTTAAGTACTTGAAACGTGTAACCAGACCTTTAAGGAATTTTTTAACGACTAAAAATGTTCATGCGCACTAGATGTCGCTGTGTTCAAATCTGTCAAAATCAAATAGTATTAAAATGTAAAATGTTTTATATTTTCTATAAAAAATGTACTTATTTGAATTCTACAATTTACATGAAATATTCGTTCGTTACCGATTTATATAAAATGTATATTAAACTTTAAATCTGAACACATGATCAAGTGCAAATATGCCTATGTTTGGTTCAAAAGGTGACAGTAATATAGTTTATAAGTGCACTGTAAGATTATTAGAAGATACAGAAATACTGGAATGTGAATATAAGGTGAGAATAATACAGATTTAATTATTGTTTTACTCATTACTTTCTTTAGCCAAATAACAAAGGAAAATTTTTATTGGAATATGTGTGCCAACAACTGAATCTCGTAGAACAAGATTACTTTGGACTGCGTTATGTTGATGTCTCCCAACAAAGGGTAACTAACAATTATAAGGCTTCATCCTTCTAACTGTCCAATTTTAGCATTGGTTAGATTTAGGAAAATCTATAATAAAGCAAGTTAAAGATCTTGATCCTGTTCTCTTTAGTTTTCGTATCAAATTTTATCCTCCGGATCCCTTTCGTCTTAAAGAGGAAATTACGCGTTATCAAATATTTCTGCAGTTGAAAAGAGATTTGCTACATGGAAGGCTTTATTGTGCACCAAGTGAAGCCGCAATGTTAGCTGGATACATAATACAAGGTATTAATTATTCATACTTACATTAGCACTAGTAGTGACTATTGTAGGTGAACTTGGAGATTACGTACCTGAAATGCATACAGGTCACTATGTTAGCTGTTACAAAATCTTATTAAAACAAACTGATGCTATAGAAGAAAAAATTATGGAAATTCATCAAAAGACTTTAAAAGGACAAACACCTTCACAAGTTGAAAATGGTTTTCTTAAACTTGCATGCCAATTAGATACTTATGGTGTTGATCCACATCCCGTAAAAGTAAGAGTTATTTTGTAAAGAATAAATAGCTCATTTTAAGTTTAAAGGATCATAAAGGAGCTCAATTATATTTAGGAATTAATTACAGTGGCATTTTAACTGTACAAGGCAGTCGAAAGACCCATCATTTTCGGTGGCTGGATATTCAAAAAATTAATTACGAAGGGAAGATGTTTATAGTTCACCTTAATTACAATGAGGTATGTGGGAATTCTGTTGTATGTTTTTAATGTTTTACTTGTAGAAGAAGCATACTATCGGGTTTAAGTGTCCTTCTGGTGCAGCTTGCAAATATGTTTGGAGATGTGCTATGGAACAGATGTTATTTTTTACGTAAGTTTTGTGTGTCTGCATGTGAAGAGAAAAATGGAAAAGGATCAGTGGCGGCTGGTCGAGGTAAGCAGGGTAGGCACTGCCTACCCTGTTATTTGTCCCTATACGTATACGCTAACAATAACGATATGCGATTAAAACAGTATGCAGTTAGTTTTTGATTTTTGTTGTGTTAACTCCCAGTAAAATTGAATATTTATTTTATTTCATTTAAAAAGTATGTAATGTAATGCTTTATTCACCTAAACATAATAGGATAGGCCATTCTACGTCAGAAATCACTATGTGGTATATGCGCACCGTACGCATACTTGCCTAAACAGTAATTTATTAATACCATTTCGCGTCTAGGAAATCTAAATCTCTTGAATAAACGAATAGACACATAACTGTATACAAATACTAGATTAAATTAAAAAAAAAACAGAAAAATTATTAGATTCTTTAATTAATATTAATGCAAACAATTTAATTGATTAGGTACCTAACGCACTGCAACTTCAGTTATGAATATTGTTCCAATACTGTTGGCAAATCTTAGTTTTAAATGTTTAATATCTACCATTAATACAGGGTGTCCACTTATATTTTCCCCTATTTTAGCTGCCTATAACTTCTAAACGGTTCGGTATAGAAATATGCGGTTTTCACTGAAATGTTTCATTTTAGTACAAGTTTTGTTTGAATTGTTCAATGGATCACTTGCTGTAGTCATTTTAGGCAAGCCTATTGTTACCTTTCATCTACTTTTGTATGAGCCCGTTATAATCTTTAATCGCGGTAAAGTCTCTCATTTCATTTGCAAGATTTAGCGAGTGTTATTTATTTTTTATCAAATCAAATATTAAAACTATTTCTATTTTTGAATAATGGAAGCGTCTTGTTGATCGTAATATTCAAGAATGGGCTCATTTAGGATTTTTTTTAAATTGACCAATCGAAAGATTTTACAATTTTATGAGTCCCTGCAAAAAATAGGAATTTTTCAGAACGTACAAATGACTTTAAAATAATAATATACCTGAGCGCTCGAGCTTCACCGCAAGATTGCACTGTGACGTCAGTGAATATGGTTTGATATCATCATAGTTCGGTCAGCCTCCAGTCCCGACGGAACGTTATTTAATACCGTTTTTAACAATCGACGACCGTTTCTTATTTATTGAAATTAAATTTTTTATTATTACATGATCTGAGGATTTATTAATAATATTGGCTTTAATAAAATTAGCTTCACACATGTTCTCAAACAAACAATATATTATAAAATACAAAATAGCCGCGAAATGGCACAGCAGCGGTGGCTTATGAAAATGAAAACACATTAAAATATGCGGTCACAAGACTGGTGTTTTACGATTTCATATTCAGTGACGTCACAACTCTCAGCGTCTGTACCGAGAAGCATTTGTATTTAAAATGTAATAACTCTTGTGAACGGCTTATCGGATTGATTTGAAATTTTCAGGATTATTTAGTGTTTAAGGATTTTATATGTTAAACAAGTTTGAACCATTTCCATGGTTCATTAAATGAGCCCATTATTGGTTAAAAACTGCGACATTATTGAATTTTTGTTGACCCATTGTTTTAATTCTTTTTCATAATATAATGATAAGGTGCTTTTAAAAAATGAAATTAAATAACTTGTTGTTTCGTGATTAGAATATGTATTTCTTTAATTTTTCATATCTTTTACTAATTTGTTTTATTTTGATCATCATTTTGTTAAAACATTTGCTTATATTAGGTACTAGCAGACCCGGTGAACTTCGTACTGCCAATAAAAGTTGTATGAACTTCCAAAGGTAATTGCTACATTACAGCTTTTAAGTTTGACAGTAATAACATTGCGCTTTTGTTTACTAATAAAATCAAAATTCCACAACAAAAACACGGTAACTTTGAAACCATAGGGGCGAAGCCCTAAAATCCTAGGACTTATTTCTCACCTTTTAAACCTTCCTTGTACCTACAAATATTTTAAAACCAAAATTAGCTAAATCGATTCAGTCGTTCTCAAGTTTTTATGAGACACACAAACGTCAATTCATTTTTATATATAAAGATCCCTTAATTTGGAACCCTTCGGTGAAAAAAGGTGTCCCATGGATTTCAATACAGGTACTTTTGAGCAATTTTTAGATTTCCATCTGGCCCCGTTACCGAGATCGCATCAACCATTTTAAAATTTCAACCCTTATTTTGGCCCACTTAGGAGATGAATTTCGAAAATCTGCTTCTTAGTGGGAAGGTTCACTGAAAATTTCAAGTTTCTAGTGTCATCGATTTGGCCTGGACGTTGATAGATCAGTGAGTGAGTCAGTCATCACTATCCTTTTATGTATGTAGACTGTAGAGATATATATTATACACCTGTAAAGATAAGAGATTATTAACTGTAGGCGCTTTCGGCTTTCTTGTTCTTATAAGTGTCCCTACCCTTTTGTAATAAGCACCAGCCGCCACTGAAAAGGATTATATGTAAGATCGTCTTTTCTGTAGCACATACTTAGGTATGCATGTGTATATGAAAAATTACTTAGAAATATTACATTTTACATGCACCAAGAGTTTCTGAACACCTTTAGTGTAATCAAACAATAGATATTTGTTTGGCCGAATATCTGGCAAACTCTGAAGCGCAATATTCAGGTCATTGGTTAACTCTAAAAATGTTGTTGCATTTTGATTGTTGATGGCGCATCTTCCTAGGTATACTGCAGGTTTTTGGTTATATGACCGTAATCTACTAATTTATTGTTTCAAACATTCTAAGCTATAATAATAAGCTGATATATGATGTAAACTTGATAATGAAGATGTGTGTATACATTATAATGGAAAGTTCACAAGACAATAAACTCTCATTTACTGTCAATAATGTAAGGAACCTTCCCATTGTAAATGTACAAATGTTCCTGCATATGCAGTACCTAACAACTGCAAACGGAAGCAATGTGTTGAACCATCATTAAACGGTATTATGAAACAACTGAATGGCACTTAATAATTCAATGTATCAAATCTTGTATTAAGAGCATAAACAATATTAGAAAATCTTTGCTAACTTAAGGAGCGTCACTGTCCACCTGTATTAAAAAAGCGAAGATATTGAAAAAATCAATTTAGAATTAAATAAAGAAATTGTGCAACCCATTCATTCAAGCAAATTGTTTGTGTGGGAAAACAGAAGTTTGTTTAATTTTTTTTAGAATGTATAAAACCGGTAATGACATCACATTTTTGTTTGTTAAAAATAGTAAAATATTATATATCTGCAAGACCGAGGGTTTCAAAGTGTTTTTAATAAACTTTTTTCAACATCCCATTTATTTGCAATTGTACAAGCACATTAAGCAAAGTCGTTTGATAGGTTAAATAACATGTAGAAGCAGTATCAGCAGATTGCTGGTATCAAAACTGGCCAAGACTCCTAGAATTCACGGCAGAAAAGCAATTGGAACCATTTCAGAAAACTGGTAAATGAGAGATTAAACTTAAACGTTCAGTTAAAAACAGTAAGAGACATAATACATGAAGCCATAGAACATTTCAACTCCGTTATACAACAGTCAACATGGGACTCTACACGGGACTGTCCAGATCTGGAGGATAATTATAAAGCAAAAAATAACTGAAAGAGAAGAATTTGGGGAACACTAACTCTTCCCAAAACATCAATTCGTTTTTGCGAAAGTTTATGACACCATCGAACAGGTTCACAGGGCAATAACTAAAATAAATACACTTAAAAAGATACTCTTCCGCAGCGTTTCTAGATAGTAGCCAGGCTTTTGATAAAGTCTGGAGAAATGGCCTGCTGGACAAAATCAAAAGTTTATTACCAACAATATAATCAAGTCATACATAAAGAACAGATATTTCCGAGTGAAATTCCAGGACAAATTATCAACTCTGCATCCTATTCATTCGGGGTCCCTCAAGGAAGTTGGATTTTTTTTTACAAAGTGTTACAGTTTATTTGTATGGATTTTAACAATGACAACGAAAAATTTGTCAAAAACTTTCTACAAGACAGAATGTTACCTGTCCATTAATAGACAGTGCTGTAAATTTCAAAGAGAATGTTCTCACTACTAAAGATAAAGTGTTTCTTGTTCATCTGGTGCTGTTTGCGGACAGTTAGCTCAACAAAAGAATCAATATCAACAAATGTTTAAAACTTTTGACATGCCCTGAAGTAGAGGAAAGTTAGCTGCACCTTAAAGATTTAACAATATCAAGCACAAAATGCAAAACGGTTTGATTTAGGTTATTCCAAATGGGAAGTATTGAATCAATATTCTGTGAAAGAAGAAACAGTGTAAAAAAGGAACAGGACTTTTAGAAGATCAAAGAAGTCCTAGAAAAAAAGTTATTGGTAGCATTGATATTAAAGAAAGTACCAAGAATGGCAAAGAGAATAGAAATTGAGAAACAATGAATGGAACCAACAACTGTTATCTGGGAAAGTGGAGAAAATAATTCGACGAACAACTTTAAATATGGTTTATGAACAGTCCTCCTCCTCCACCTTACAACAAGATATTACTAAAGACTAGTAGACACTAGACAGAAACTACAAAAAAACTTCCTACATGAGCAAAGGTGTCTGAGAATTGCGGATATTGTTCAAGAACCAGGTTCTACAGTTCGGCGTCATACAGTCCTTCTTTCTGTATCCACCAAGAGTATTATGACGGTACATTTAATTTCTGGTAACCAAAAACTGCTATTTGAGAGAATGAATGAAAATGACGCAATTTCTCAATTGGAATTGAAAGTAAGGCACCCAAAAGACTTTCCAAAAACAATACAGTGAGAGGTTCTTTGAGATTTTTATACCTTGATAGAGGGCGAAAATGATAAATAAGGAAAAAAAACCAAGTGTGCATTATATACTGGGTGTCAGATTGTGTGGGATGAGTAACTTTCCTGTTGTTGAAGATGGAGATTTGGTTAGATGGACATTGTTATTTATTTAAAATCTGTTGCATTCGCCATATAGAGCTACAAAACATTACTCATTTAACCAAATCTATCTGGGCCACCCAGTATGTTATACCAAAAGGTAACTTCTACCCACCTTAGTCTACATAGAGTTACAATGATGAAGTGAATAGAGTCTTACAGAGTTTCGCATAATAATTAACGTTGTGTACAACTACTTATGTTTGGGAAACAGTTCTAACATATGGTACCAGACTATTACTGTTAGTTGTAGAATTGAATTTTTGAACCATGCCGAACAAGTGAACAGTATCTTTGAAAATTTCTTTGAGTAATAACATAAAAACAACACATCAAAAGATTATTGTAACCTTTTTAAAGCATTTTAACAGTTATATTAGCAACATTTCGTTTCTTACCATTTGTTTTGAACCTTTTTACTAATTGAAGTCCATGAGCCAGGAACAAATTTCATCAATCATTTCCTCTCGGGCAATAATTCGTAAAATGCTTCAGAGAGGTGTATCATGAAGCCTTGTGACTGTCAGCTGCAACTCCGTTGGTGGGTTGAGCAGCAGTACCTTCTCACGTACGTAAAAAAAAATGTGGATAGATGTACACAATGGAGAATAGAGCTCTATTCAAATTAGAGGCTTTATGCTCCATGGCGTGCACAAACTGGTACAAATAACACGAGTTGCCGCCATGAGCACCAACGGCGGAATCTCAGAGCGGAGTCAGCGAATCATAAGGAAATAAGAGCAATAAGACCCAAAGCGACAGTGAAATTGATTAAATTATAAAAATAAATTTATTTATCACAGTATTTCTTTATTTATTTTTATATTTATTAATTTTAAAATATATGTAGAGAATATTGTTTTAAGAATATTATTAATATTAATTTAATCGAAACTTTACAATAAAGTAAGTTATATCTTTAATTTACTGTATGGAGTGTAAATAACTTTAGATATGTCATTTCCTCTCAGATGAATATTCGTAAACTAATTGATAATATGATCCTGTGAGTAATAAAAAAAATCAGCTAGCAGTATGCTGAGGGAAAACTCGTCAGCGGGTATATTTAAATGGGCGATATATGCTTCCATCTGGGTCCTGGATTACACTCTTCAGGATATCAGCTGACAATCTTTCCACCGAGATATTGCCAGCTGACATTGTCATCTATTCACAATAGCATATAAACTGTCATCTGACCAATTTTCAATTGAGAAGAAATCACTGAACATATTTTTTTTTTCATGTTCATACGATCAGCTGACGTATAATCTATAGCCAGCTGACTTTTTTTTTATTCAAGATATAATAAGGTATTATAATATATAACTATTATTTGATCAATTTTCAATCGGGAGGAAATGATTAAACATATTTTTTTCTACGTGCGTGGGAGGATCCTGCTGCTCAACTCACCAACCGAGTCGCAGCTGACGTTCACAAGGCCTCATGATACAACTCCCTGAAGCATTTTACGAATTATTGCCCGAGAGTAACTTGGTCATAAAAATCTGTTGCTGGCTCCCGGACTATTAGTTTTAGTTTATGATTTTTTTAACAAAATATTGTAATAATTGACCGTTTTGATATTTTTGGTGCAGATTACCAAGTAGTTCCGATGCTCCTTCAGTGGTTTCAGGAGGTGGATTATTTTCATGGGGTTCCAAGTTTAAATATACTGGACGAACTGAACGAGAAATTTTGGAAGATAATAGATCTCCCAGTAGAGAGCCACCTACAATTCAACGCACATCTAGTTTAAGACGAAAAGCTTCTAGTGTTCCTGCAACTCCGTCAACTCCCTTGCAACCGCACTTGGGTATGTATGTATTTCAATTCTTAACTATTCCTTTTAAAACAAATATTCTTGAAGTGGTATATACAAGGTAGCCCATTAGTGCGCCAAATCTCCACAATGATTTTATTATTATAGATGCACTGAAGGTTTAAATATTAAAAGTTATAGGTGCTGATGTAAGTTATTTGAGTGGGCTTGAAACACATCATCCAGAGCAATATTTGGATTAGGATCACATAAGCGCGAGGAGGAATTCGGACTAAACCGTTTTCTTTAATGGAACCGTTTGAGTAGGCTTCAAATACTTCATCCAGAGCAATATTTGCATTAGGATCACATAAACGCAGGGCGGAATTCGGACTAAACCGTTTTCCTTTAATCAAAACGTTTGGGTAGCTTTAAAAACTTCATCTAGAGCCAAATATTTATTAGAATCACGTAAACGCGAGAAGGAACTCGGACAAAACTGTTTTCTTTTAATCAAAACGTTTGCGTAACTTTAAAAACTTCATCCAGAGCCAAATTTGTATTAGAATCACATAAATGCGAGGAGGAATTCGGAGTAAACCGTTTTCTTTAATGGAACGGTTTGAGTAGCTTCAAAAACTTCATCCAGAGTAAAATTTGTATTTAGGGTCACATAAACACGAGGAATTAAAAGTTATCATTTTACCTTTTCAATTTTAAAAGGAAAAGTTATACTTTCCTCTCTTGTTCCAAATGGAGCACTCTGTATATTACGTCGAAAATGAATCAGCAGGATGAAGCAGGATTAGAGTGAATAAACAGTTCTACCCTATTGCTATCTCTCTTTTCAAATGTTGTCAACTTCTAGATATTAATATTCCCAAAAACTGTAAATTTCGTCAATGGATAACCGGCATTATAAACTAAAACTGGTAAGAATTTAAATTTATTACTCTTTCCCTTTTTTTGTTATTGTTATTTATAATTTCTAATAATATCAATGCCTAGAAGTTGACGACAATTAAAAAGAGCGGGTGAATAAAAAGTTCTACTGTATCTGTCTTTTTAAATTTCTCTAATTTTTACATTAAGAGGGAATAACACTCTCTCGAAAATGATTTTTCTTTTTATGGCTTTAATAGCAACTGGATTTCGAAAAAATTTTCGCAATTGGATTTTGGAAACTAGCAGAGATAGAGAACTTTCGATTATTATCATATAAAATATTTTTCCATCTCGAAAAACTTCTCTTAACATCACATGTTGTAATTGGTGCAAATTTAAACATTAAGTCTTCCACCGAACAACCATGCTGATCCGCACGTTCACCTGCAAAAATATATTCTACAATACCTATGGATTCTGTAAGGGGCAAAATGCTGTTTGGAAGTGGGTTTCACATGATGGCCATGCGGTTTTGTTTTTATTTTTGTTAGTGACCGGTCTCCGTGAACAGACTTTAAATGGAAATGGAACATAATCTTAGAAAATAGTTTCACTTTAGAGTCTTCAAAGCAAACATCTGGTGGTTTTAACATTTTGCTATTATTTGCTATTATTTATTTATGCGAATTTTCAAACAATTTAGTTACTTGCAGTCATTATAGCTTTTCTTAGTTGTCTCTTATAGGGGAAAGTTGAAGCGGCTTGGTGCATGACCCTGGATTCTAAATAATTACCAAAAATATGAACTTTTTTGAAGTTCGTGACAGATGGCGCTGTAAACGCGAAAAGAAAATTTAATTTTCCAATTACGCAAAATTGCCAGTTTTGTTAAATGAGAATTAGAAATGTTTCATTCTTTGTAAAAAGGAGCTAGGGGAAGCTGTATGTAATACCACAGATGTATACATACTAAAATTTCGTACTATTTTAGCCATAGTTTTGTTTTTATGTACCTCTAAACTTACGATTAGCTATGGCGTCGCGATCCTCAAAAAACTGGCACTTTGCATAGTTTGGCTGTAGAAATGGTCCTAAAGTGAGTGCATTTTAAAAAAAGTTGTTACACCTAAACAACGTAGAAATAAACAGACTTCAATTTGACACCAGCCCATTTCAATTGTCCCAATGGTTGTTTTTTTATTCAGCTACGAACTCGTATATCTTTTTAAGATGACAGTAATGCTTAATTTCTTACTTCGATTAGTCATTATTATTATGTATATTATGTATTCTGTATTATTCTAATCAAAACTTAAAGTGTGAAGCAGTTATTTGTTCCCCAAAAAATTCTTGATGTAAAACTTGTTGACGCTATAACATTAATTTTCTCCAACCTTTGTGGAACTTGACCATTAATTATACATAGTGTCAAAACGCGTTGGGTTACCTTTAAGATAAATAATTAGTCGAATGACTTGTTTCTATTATTAGAATTTTTCCATGAAGGATTTGAATCGTTTGACAAATTCTAGTTCTTGAAACTGTTTTCTCATGTATTTCTTTATAATTTAGGAATAAAATTGATTTGTTTTAAATAGGTTATAGTAGTTTACCTCGTTCAAGTCACTCTGATGTTGGAGGTTCACGGATGGAGCCATCAACAAGCACGGGATTACTTTCGGGACTAGAGGGACCATCTCAAAGTTTTGTTGACTCTGGTTTAGAGACCGTGACAGAAGATCAAGAAAATTTAGGTGGCTTAAGACGTCGTATTCCAGGTTTGCATTACAAGTCTCTTATTTTTGCAATTAACTACCAAAATTTTTAGTAAATGAAGATTCGGTTGACCGATTTAGTGATTACTATTTTCGGGATTCATTTGAGCACTCGTCATCCGAATCTCAACTTGTTGAAAATAATTCACGAATGATTGAGACCAATCCATCACATCGTTCAAGTCGTAGTCAAACACCTTTATTACATTATCATCTTGATGGCCGGATTCATTTGCCAAATGCAACTAAAAAGAAATCTCGCAGAGTGTTCACTTCTCTTAAAACTTGTGGATTTGTTTTAATGATATTGTTAAGTATTGTTGTATTAGCAACTATGGTTTTTGAATCTAACTACGAAGTATTTATACGTTGTAGAAGCAATCCGGAAATTATATCCTTAAAGGTCACGTATTGGGATCCAATAAAGCAGTACTTACAAAGGAAAGCAGACGGTATGATCTGTTGTGCCATTTTTTAAATTTAAAATCTTTTCAATTTGTTTTATCGCTTAATTCAATGTACATAATTCCTTATAGGGAAAGAAGTTTCCAGAATTTGATAAATAGGCAAGTAGCGAATACTCAGTTATTCTTTTTGTGATAATTTTTATACTACACCTGGCTAATGTACTTATAATTATCACTTAATTTCATCTGATCGTTTACATTCAGTTCTACTAACAATTATATAACTGTCTTTACTAACTAAAGTTTCAACATGTACGGCCACTGTTTTGCTCATATTTTAATCAGCTTTTATTTTGTGAGGTACAAAAGGTGCTTTTTTTAAAGTTCTGTTGAACTAATATCGATAATTCCAATAAAATGAATGTAGTTTGACTCGATAATACAGTGAAGAATACAGTCTGCTCCCCACTCAAACTTTGTTAATACATGCCTTGAGGACAAAGGGCAAGCTATTTTTTCTTCACTGTATGGTTTTGTTTTACTGATTATATTAGCAATTCTACTTTATCTTATTTTGGGGTAATTATAATTGATTTGATTTTTTCTGGAAATATTCTTAAAAACAAAAGAAGTAAATTGGTTGTATAATAATTATTGAACTGGGTAGAGATACTGTATGCCTTTACTTATTGCTTCTAATTGAGAATAGTCTGTTTTATTAAGCAGAATAAATTGTGTTTCTGAGGTTACACATTATAATAGCGTTTTCTAACGGGCGAATTTGCTCATCCGTCTGAATTTCAAAAATAAAACCATGTCTTGCCTTTTACCTTTGAAAGTCTGACGAACTTCTATTTACCAAAATGTTGGCCATATCTAATTTATAATAGCACTTTGATCAACATTGAACATTTGGCTTTACAGGTTTATGAATCTATTCTCATCACTGTTAGCTTGCCATTAACTCTTTATTTTAAGAGAAGCTCAGCTGAGCTCAGAACTGCAGCAAGTAGGTGTAATCAAAAGAGCTGAATATGTACAAATACAATGAAATGTCTTTATTGTTCTTTTCAAAAATTAAGCAAAGCAAGCTATTGAAATACATAAGAGTTCTTCTTTATTTGCTTATTACTTGCAAATGATCTTTATCGTGATTACATATTTACATTTTTACATTTTACATATACATATACAATTACAGTCGTAGTCACCTAAGAAGGCGAGTGCGGCAATGCGCAAACAACGAATTTACGCTGCTTTGCGAATTTGCGCGTATCTATAAGTCAGTGTGGCTTCATGTTGTTTTTGTAGATATGTTTATTCATCACTAAATAGGAACATTAATGTTATTTATTGAATTATAATTACAGGACAATTACATATTTTAGTGATATATAATCAAATTCAAATTAAGTTATTGAAAAAAATGCAGTTATGTGAATGCATTTATTATGATACGCAACTGACTTGAATTTTTACAGTACTCGGCTTTCGGAGTCATGAATCGCGTTGCGCCGGTGCTCGCCTTCTTAGGTGACTAGAACTGTACATTTCCCTACAGGGACTTAGGGAAAAGGAAGTTGTTGTTTCACAAGTTAATAAAAAGTGTGGTATTTTATGGGGTGAAGGGCTACAAGTGAAATACTGGAAATGGGTGCTGGGACTCGACAAGGACACACCAGGGTATATAGCAAGGGAGGAAGTACAAGTAGAAAAGCTAAGAATAGAGGAAGAGATTGGGGGAAGAGCGGGATGTGAAATTCTATAAGAATGCCGGAAACAGGTAAAAGATGGGGAGGTGAAATATGGACAAGAAAGTAGGGAGGAGCATGTGATAGAGTAAGTCATCTTTCACGTGATGTAAATTATGGTTGATTTATACGAATTTGCCATTCTAATGTAAAAGGAATGGGTACTCGAAGGAAGAAGTAGAGAAGTTAAGAGAAGAGGGAGTGAGAGTAAGAGCCGATATAATAAGAAGGGACAGGGACATACAAAAGCAGGAGGGATGGACTAAAAATGTAAATTACGATGGAGAATGGGACCTAAGTCCACTTGTATGTAAGCCTCATTCGAGCCCTTTGTACTACCCCCTGCCGGACACACCAAACCACAGAATGAACGGGTCACCCATCCAAGTACTGACCACAGTGCGTGAGTTGCTTAACTGTTAATACTTGCATGGATTGTGACTATACATTCTGGCGTACTGCCGGCCGAGGGATGGAATAAAGAAAAGATGTAATGAGAACTATAGGAACATGAAGGGAGATGAGATAGCAGAATACCTTAAGGCGAAGGGGAAAGGGGGGAAAATGGTGGCGAGGTTTAGACGCAGGATAGTAAGTACCTACTGGAGAAAGGAAGAAAGTGCAGGCTATGTGGGGAAGGGGTGGAGAACGTGTCACATGCTAAAGGAGTGTAGGGTGTTGAAGGAGGGTAGAGAAAATATTAGACGAGAAGCGAAGAAGAGCGGAGTGGATGGAAAACGAGGAAACTGTTAATGGGGGAAAAGATAAGGGGGCACAAATGTATAGATAGTAGTAAAATGTAAATGTATATGTGAATATGAAAAAATATGTAATCACTATAAGGATAATTTGCAATAGTAATGAGCAAATAAAATATTCTATAAGTACCAACGTATTAGATTTTACAGCTAATGTACAAGAGATAAATAACAAAATCTGATTGTTCACATATTTTGGAAGATGTTTCTAAGCTGATAAAATATTACTTCAACCTTCCTTTTTATTTCAAAATTGCCAAGAGCAAATTATAGACAATTGTGACCATACATTCGGATACTGTTGTAAATATTATGCTACCAATTAAAACATTTATATTTTGTTTTTATACATTACCACAAATGACAAGTTTCTGCACCAGTGTGTACTAAAGTCAACACAAAGTCATCTCCCGGTTTAAAAACTAAAATACAGAAAGTTTCCTTAACGAATTAGATTGTCTCATAGAAATTCTAGGAATCTTCGATCTTTATCTTAATATCTCTTATCCAGTTACTAAAGCTTCAAGAACAAATTACTGTCATGTGTTAGCTTTTCAAAATTTTATGGCACTCTTCAAGAGTGTTTTCCTTTTTCACAATATTATTCATTTTCACTTGAGTCTTTGTGTATAAAACTTAATTTAATATATAACTATAAAAATGTAAAGTTGAAGCCAGATATTGGTCTAATAATAATTATGTAAGTACTAGGTACATTTGATCACCTAAGTTTTAGATCCTACAGGTGTCTCGAAATATGTCAAATTGCAGAATCACTGAGTAATTAGTTCATACATGGAGAAAGTCACATGTTTTTCATTCATTTTAATCATCAAAAACTCACATTTTGTGCTATAACCATCCATAAACTGTGTCAATAATTAAATTTCGTAACTCAATGCAAATAAAATCAGCAGCTTTGGTGTAAGGTAATACTTTGATTGGTTGTTTTTAATAACTTGGTGTACACTATTAATTTATTTTATATTGGTTAGTGACAGAACTAAGTTAATATCTTAAAAGGAAGCTTTTTGTATGGTTGTACATTAAGATTAATAACAAATAACAATATAGCTGCAAAATATAAAACTATGATATTACGATTCATTGCACTGATGGTTAAAAACAATAGTTATCTTAATTTGCAATTTTAAAATAATTAAGTATAACTTGACCCAAATTATATTTTTATAATAAAAAATAATATTGTTATAATAAAATAATTTAGAATAAAGCTATAGTAAGACACTAAGACCCGGTTTTATAAAGCGTACTTAAATACGTGATCAGCTAACGACGTGATCAAATTTGAATAATGCAACATGATTTGCTAATACGGGTTACATAGGTGTGGTCGTTGATCGTATTAGCCTATCGCATTACTTAACCACATTGTCAGCTGATCACATAGTTAACTATGCTTTATAATATCGGGCCTAAATACCATATTGTCTTTATGGGTTATAGTCCGCGAGCCGGCAACATTTTTGCAATCAATTAATATACTTTTTATACTTCGTGAGCGGCTTTATTTTAACGAGACGGTAAACTTTTCCCTCTGCGAAAATGTTCGCAAATGGGTCCTATGGGGGTGTGCAGGGAAAAACACGTTGATTTGGAAATTACAAAAAATGGATGAATGTCATGGGAAAACGGCCCAATTAATTTGTAAGACAATGCGGGCATTTAATTATGCAAATATTTACTAAGCTACAGAAAAAAAAATCAGCTTCATTACATTCATTACTTTTGTTAATGTACTAATACCTACATGTCTTCAGATGGGGATACTCTTGATGGACTCATTTTTGTTGTAGGACAAATGTTATTTTGAATTACTTACAAAAAAACTTAACAGTTAGCTGAATAATTAACTGTTATTAATCAATTTTTTGTAATTACCACATCAACGTGTTTTACCCCTGCGCATCCCGTAGGACCCGTTTGCGAAAATTTTCGCAGAGGAAAAAGTTTGGTGTCTCGTTAAAATAAAGCCGCTCACGAAGTATAAAAAGTATATTAATTGATTGCAAACAAGGTTGCCGGCTCCCGGACCATTAATTATGGATGTGGTGAATATCAGAAAATTTTAACCATAAATATATGACTGGCCAAGTGTATAACTTTGAAAGATTTAGTAATTTAGTAAATACGAGCATTTGAAATCAGAAGTCAAACCTGTTTTACCCCAATAGTATCATATTTTGAAATAAATATTTATGTTAAAAACCTACTACATTTGCATTATTTAAAAAATGTAAGGTTTACGAAGGTGTATATCATAACCACAATGGTGGTACTTTCAATTAGAGAAATATGTAAAGGCATATTTATAAGTAATGATTAAAAACAGTGTATAAATTTATATTTAATTTTTTGGGTGGTAAACAAAAAGGTATATAAACACATCAATATTGTTCAATTAAAGAAACGTCCATGTGAGATTAAAGTAATTGAGTAGCATTATTGAACAATAAAAATAATGAAAGTGTGTATTTAATGTTGCTTCGCTATTGTTGAGTGAAGTTGATTAGGAACATAATCCTTTCACCATACGTGTTCATCTAGGTATACAACGAAATTGGAATATATGTTGAATAATATTGATATGTATAAATATGTAAATGTAGATAGAGCGAAAAGTTGTTTTTGCTTCAAGTGTTCTCAATATTGTATTTTGTTCTAGTTAAGTTTGTTGTCTTTATTTATAAGCACACGGAACTGTAGTATTATACACTAGATAGGTAAACTAGAAGACTGCAGTAGATTTATTCAAAAAGTATTGTCAATATATATCAAAAAAGTGTTAATGCCAAAGATCTATGTTCTCTTAGGTTGCTTATGTATGGTTAAGATCTTTTGCTGGTGTAGTCCTACTTTTTACATATTGTAGATTCAATTTAGGATAGATTACACTGGAGAAATACTTTCATGTCAATTGCATAATTTCTGGTACAATTAATTACCAAATGGTAATTTAGAATTACTGTACTTTGTTAATCAACTCGAGGTGTCTTGGAAAATTGGGTACATAGAGCACTTCTTCCGAAAAAAGAACCTAAATAGGTGCTAACTGTTGTATATTTAGAGTAATAAATGGCAAGTTGTAGCGCTCTCATTTCAGTAAGTTTGCTATGTAAAGAATACAACGCAGTTTTATACATTTCACTTGTTAGATGAAAGTAATTGAAAAAGGTATTAAGAATGCATAGCAAATCGTCTACTCCATTTCAATACACCTTGTATGTTGTCCTATTCTGTGTTTTCACACACACAACACAGATAAGTTTTAGTTGGAAGTCTATCTACAAGAATTGGTGGCTGTAAGTTTTATACCTAATGTTACCAAAATAGGGAATTGTTGAACGACTATGTTGTGTTATACGTTTGTCAATATTAAAAAAGCTACTGACAATCGAGCCTTGTTCGGATATGTAAGTCTGCAGAGTTGTATAGAGCTGAACTATCATTTGTAAACGCACATCCGCTAGTCATTAAGTTTTCATTTCAGTTATTTCACAATTGGTATAAAACAGTGTGTGCGGAATCAGTCTAAAATTGCTAATTAACATTACATGTAGTACTTTTTTAATATTTGTTAGTATATGCGTAATTAATGCTGTTTCATTTGCAAAGTTTATTATCAAATTTGTCATGTGTCAGTATTAATTATTTACAGGGCAGTATTAAGATGGCTTGTATATTTTTAAACACACATAATTAGTACTTGTTTTCACACACACTGCTAATGTAATTATCGATTTGACCTCAATAACACAACTTACATATAGCATTACTGTGTGTCAAAAACCAACTTTATATTAGCGTGGAACGACATTTTATAAAATTTAATAAAGTTTCGTGTGGTTCTCAAAATTAGTGGTACCTACATTTAACTATAAAAGATACATTGATTTTGTATATGACAAAGTTCCACTCTGATTAAATGGTCATTTAATTTTTAAGAACAAATAGTAGAGAGCTGTAAATGTAGAAGCTCGTAAATAATTATGGTGCAATTAATTTTGATGGATATTTGTTAAAAACAAATAGCTTTTATAAATCTGTGATCTTACCTCAATCTGCTGCTAAAGTAGTAATAATCATTGTACAAGTTCAAAAAATCTTGATACATGCAATCAAAATGTATTTTTATTACATACTCCAATAAGTAATTGTCATTTTACAATTTACGTAATATTTAACATTCCAAAATTCCATTACATGATATTACAAATAAATAATATAAGAGTCTGATTTTATGTATTAACTTATTGCTTTATTTTGTTATTTAATAACTGGGATTATTTCATTTGAAAGATTTGGAAAGAAAACTGTATTTCGTAAAATTATCATTATAGTTGCTAATCTTAATTTTTATGCCGTTTGAAGTAATATAAACACATCTGCGCTTTCACAAATGTTTGATCGGGTCATTTGAATAATCCTTGTTAGGGTAGATTTTGTTATTCTCATAATTTAAGGGGCCATGTTGTATAAGTGTTTATTGTTTAGTTGTAATGATTTTATTACGCTTAATTTTAATGTGAAGCAAAATCCATCACAATTTATTTATTAGCAGTATTATCTTATAGTTTTTGTTTTTCATTTTTAACACAATAAAAATTATTCTTGTTAAATTAATTTTTTCATTGTACATGTCAATTTGCCAAATAAAGTGTCCATTCTTAGGATATACAATATTTAACCATAAGTACTAAATGCTGACCTTTTCGAAAAGAAGTTGAACTAGTTATGTGAAATTAAATGGTACTAGTTATATCGCCCAACTGATGTTGGTCGTAACGTTACCTTTTCTTTTTCTGGTCACAACGTCCACTAACGCACTCTAACCACATCGTTCGTGAACAATTGTAGATGTTCCAGATTTGGCGTAGGTACATACTCACTCATACAGAGTGCAGCAACTAAGACGAATTGCTCTATAGCTCTCTTAACTCAAAAAATTTGGAAAATAAAGTGTTAATTTAATACTTTATATTTGTTTGACTGCTTGACTATTTATTGTTTAATTGTAAATTATGTTGTACATGTAATTTTTCCCTAAATGATTCCCTTGCGGTATAACAAGTTGTAATTGCGTTGGAATTCGTCGCGTATTTATTTGTCGCTTGCTTGATGTAGGTCCGTCCATCACACCTGTGGCATTAATTTTAAATATTTGATTGAATTCCTTGACATTTGCACCAATTATCAAGAATGGCTGTAACTTGGAATGTTTGTATGTGGTTTGTATCCGCGCAGAGTTTCAATCGGGTGAAGAATTAATTAATAATGTTGGTGGCTTCTCCAGTCTGATCTGAATATAGCCTGGAATACCCCGCAACTAGGGGGCAGTTGCCTACCCTACCTGAGGGGTGGGATTAACTAACCCATTTTTTTCTGTTTTGAATGCTGTATAATTGTTAATTGATGAATCTGCCAGGTTTCAATTTTGCATTTCATTTTATATTCAGAATGTACAGATGTTACAACTTATTGTTTTTTTGTTCCTTCGGAATAGCGAGTCCGGTGTCACTCATCTCGAGGTTCCTTTGTTTGGGCCTCTACCTGTTGTCGCCTTTGTAACTTTGTTGTACTTTTATTAAACTGTCCAACTTGTCTATTTTAAGTTTAGATGTAAGCATTGAATAAATTTCACTCATCGCTGTAAGTAAATGTGCTTGATTTTAATTGTTTGCGTTGTTTATTTGTGCATTTAATGTATTGTGTAATATTTGTAATTTGCAAGAACCTTATTGGTATTAAGATTGATTGCCGCCCTTCAACAATGGAGAAGTTTCATGATGTTGATAATGCTATATTTAACCAATTAACATTAAAATATACATAGATTATAACTAATAAACCAGTAGAAAAAATTTTAAAATCCGTCAATAAATGACTGAAAAATAGGTTATTAAAGTTGACGTATTTAGCACGGAACGATAGTAGTGGTCTGTCTGCCTGTGACGTAATTTGACCTAATCGAGTTCGGCGCACGGGTGCACCTTAAATTACCTAATAGGTCCTGTCGCATTGTGGTGTTCGCGCTGCTTGTCATTATTTCACGTACATTTGTTTGTTTTGTTATTTATAAGTAGGTAGTTCAGTTTTTATTTCACCGTAATGGAAGAAGTCTTTAAGGGAGAAAGTGATAACTTGCCTAAAATCCTTTATCTTGTAACAAGTTAAATGCTCTTGTCAGTCATTACAGAACATCTCGGTGACAAATGTTGTAAAAATTCTCAATCTTCAAATATTATTGTGTTGATAGCTCTTCCCCCATAATCTTCAGAAATAAATTTGATTTAAGTCCATCAGATGTAATGGAAATCAAATTTTTCATAGTATTGCAACATTTACTTATACTGCATTATTTGAAGGTTTCTCTATTCTTATTTCAAAGCAAGCCAAAATACTTACTGTAGCAGATTCTAAAAGATATCGGCAACTTTTGAGGAATTCAATAATAATAATAACGTTTATTATAAACTGCAAGTTTATAAATGGATAGGGTTCGACGGGTGGAAAGTATGTATATGAATTGTTTCATTCGGTCGGCTATTAAGGGAACAGTTTTGTTGAATATTTTACTAACTGAGCTTTTGCATACATCGAAATCTATAGCCAGACGTACATAGGAATCGTCTAGACGAGTTTTCTTCAACGACATTAAAATATCTCGTACTGGAATACCAATGCCTCCATCCAGATAATAGTTACGTGAGAAACAAATTTTTATTAGACTTAGGGGTTTTAAACTGTCGTGCTATGATAATTAGGGGCAATAGGTACATTATTTGTAGAAGCATTTTTTAGCATCGGTCATCTTGTAATAAACAAAACACGCATGATAGGCGCACTAATTGCACACAAATAACCGTACACGTAGTCACGTATAAGCGAATACGAACAGGTCAAGTGACGTCACACGCTGAATCTCAAGATTACAAAATTATTTTTCCAACCGCAACTTTAAAGGCTCGTAACTTTTCCATTTGTAGAGATATTTTAATGATTCTTTCACATTTTTGTTTCATTTTACTTATATTTTCATAATTAATTTATAGCAAAATATTGGAAACCTCTCCTTTCAAATTTTCATGTTTTCTATTAATATTTTTCAATAGTCTTGTGTTGTGCTTCTATTGATATTTATTGTAGAGTACAGTCTACTGTTCAATAGGTGGCGTTATAGGTATGAATGTGTCAGAGTCAGTACTCTGGAATGTGTTAACATAGTAGGGGCCTCCGACCAATAATTGGTCCGAGGTAGGGCTATATTTGCATTTGTATGATAACGCCACCTATAGACAAATACGCTAATTTTTGACAATTTGCTATTATTTAGTTATTTAGCTTCACATTTCTCGACGTTTCAGAGCATTTGCATCCATTTTCCGTAAAAAAAATTTTGCTGTCTGTGGATGTGCGGTTGTCGCCACGATAACTTGAGAACGGATTAAGATATCGACTTCACATTTAGGGATAGATTTCTTGTCGAAATATGAAGGTTAAGTTCGTTAGTCAGCCATATTGCATGAAAAGGGCCAAACTGTAGCTCCGTTAATATTTGTTGTAGAAGCTCAGAATAAAAACCTAATGTAGAGAACTATCAATCGTAGCCCTTAAGGGTGTAAATTGTAAATGTCGGTAAATTGGGAAAAAAGTTTATACAGCTAAAATGTAAAGTATTTGGTATACACGAATAATCCACAAACCCGCGACGAATTAAAAACCAAAATCAAACGAGTGCTTCACGACATTCAGCCCAACTTGTTGGACCTCGAGACCCTTTAGTAGCAGAAGAGGAGTTTCTATTGACTTCAAATTGCGGGTAACATTGGTGAAGCTCCTCTTCACATCTTCGCCTTACGTGCAGCGAATTTTAAACAATGTAGTGACTTGCGGTCATTAATGTTACAGTGTTATTTCTCACTCAATGGTTACAGCTTTTCTTAGTTGTCTGGTAGTACTCTCTTATAGGTGAAAATAGGAAAGGTCTAGTGCATGACTCACCTAAATAATTGCCAAAATTTTTTTCATTTATCATATGAGGGACCCATTTCCTATCATTCGTAAACATTTGTTCCCGAAATTAGGTGGATCCCCGATACTAAAACTGTTACCAAAATCTTCCCAGAAAACCATTTTTTTTAATTTTGTTAAACACTTACTTAATTCTAGAGTTACGGTCTACTGTTCAAATAGGTGGCGTTATAGGTATGAATTTGGAATTAAAAAATAAATATGAAACAAATAGTAAAGCATTACTCAACATGTAATTGATACGTGAAGAAATTGTAGAATAATAAAAAGAGAGTGGATATCTATTTATTATATACCTTAATTACTATTGTCTGGGTCTAAATTGAAAGATATTATAAATAACATGCGGGTTGTATAATGTAAACGCACTTGGGCATGGCAGTCGCATACCCAGACAGTAATTAATTTAAAATAGGAAATGGGTAAGATAAAAACGACTTCCTGGGTTGCACTGTGACAAAAGTTGGAAAAAAATCTTACTGGCTCTGACGGCAGTAGGATTAGTCGGTGTAACAGTAAAGTAGTACACAATACTGAATACATAAAGATGTGTGCCAGTAATAGGTGGTAAAGATTTTAGCGAGGTGAATCATCTTCTCAACCTAAGGAACAGATCAATGTGTAGAATTTATTATCGTTAGCTTAATATCGCTCTACTCTATATAAGCAAAACAATGGCATTTAAATACACTTATATTATACTAGCGGATACGTACATAATTAGGGTTGCCATCCGTCCGGATTTCCCCGGATTTGTCCTAGTTTTGAGGGCGCCCGGGGAGCGTCCGGGCGGGGTTTCATTTGTAGTCCGGGTTTAAAAAGTTTTTTTAAGAGTGTTTTTTTATTTAAAGAAATTAAAAATGAGGGATTAGAATAGTTTTTTATAACTTCAAGATTTTATTTTGTTGAGTATTTTTTTATTTAAAGAAATGAAAAATGTGAGACCAAAAAGAGTTTTTTTGTATAATTTTTGTTTCATATAAAAAATAAGAAATTTGAGGCTATCAATCCTTATAATATCTTCTTAAGATTTGTTTTGATAACACAGTATAATTATTTTTTTATTTTAAGAAATAAAAAATGTAAGACTGCTAACAGTTTCTCAAAACTTTGAAAAGATTCTGTGTTCTTTGTTAGAAGAGAAAGAAAATTTAGTTTAAAATTGAATGAAAATACATAAAAAGTTATTTATAACAATTAAAACGACTTTTTATTTTACTGAGTAACTTTAAAAAAATCCTGTTGACATGTCCGGGTTTTAAGCTACAAAATCCGGGGTTTTCACGCTTCTTGTCCTGGTTACCAGATTTTAGAGATGGCAACCCTATACATAATCGATAACTGAAGAAATTGTAGAATAATGAAAAGGGAGTGGATAACCTATAAAAGAGAAATAAAAGTTTAACACAATTCAAAATTGCTTTGAAAAAAGGAAAATACAAATGTAAATATCGATGTTTTTTACGATAGCCCACCTATGGACAAATCCGCAAAGTTGTACCATTTTGCTATTATTTATTTATTGAATTTTTAAACAATTTAGAGACTTGCGCTTTTCTTAGTTGTCTGGATAATACTCTCTTATAGGGGAAAAGTTGCAATGGCTTGATGCATGGACCCGAAATAATTCCCGTTACTAGATCTAGCGACCTCGCCATTTCAGGCAAAAATAATGATACTATTTCATTCTATCATGGATATCATCATGCTTTCTTCAACACAGCAGCACAATGTGTTGTGGTACTTTCTAAATCTAGTACCTAACTTTAAGAAGAATTTGAAATCACCAAATTGTGTATAAAATATTTTATTGTTTGCAGTTTTGTTTTTGTCACACTATAAATTTACACAAATAGTTAAAACCTATCTACACTTGCTTTAGCCTGATGTACATGTCTGTAAAACGTAACCCGTTTAAAATTTACATAAATATAAGGAAACTATAATGTTGCTACATTAAGATGTTATTCGCTAATATTTCGTTGTTTACATTTCCAGATTAATGTGGTAAAAACAATACAATTTAAAACACTATAATATTCTTAAAAAAATTAAATATAGGTAAATGTTTTACAATTTCAGAGAACCTGCCTCCAAAAAAAACCATTAAAATAAAATCTTCTTTAAAAACTAATTAATAGAAACATAATTTTAACCCAAATTATTAGATTCAGTTATGTACAAATTTATACAATATAGTTTATAAAATTTGTGAGTAATCAATTGTAAGGTACCTTTTTTGTGTATGACTAGATAATAGAGCAGTAACCACTAGAATTATTTTAAACCTGCAATTTTTGCAGGTATGAAGTATAAAATTGATTCTCATTTACAAATATACATAATTCATTTTATATCAATTGATAACATTAAAACATGCGTTAAAATAAACAAAGTAATGACATTCCCTTCTTGAATAGTATCACAGTCCAATATAAGTATCTCATTTCTAAATCAACATTCACAATTCATTCACATGACAAGCATTCATTTTAATTACTCAACTCAGAAGAAAATAGCATGTGAATGACTTAATTTTTGCCTCATTACGTCTAGTGTTACATTCTTCTTCCCAAATGCACACATAAAAGCTATGAAAAGTCTCAACTTATAATTTTACCTCTTTAAAAACAAAAATTAACTCAGTGGGATTACAAGTTAACTTGTCCATCCTCTCCACTATTTATTATTAATGTTACTGCGAGTTTCATTAAATATTAGTGGGGTTACTACAAAAAATTATCGATAATTATTAAAAATTAACAAAACAATTAGAATTATTAACATGAAAACTCATGAAATATTTGGTGTTAGCTTTCTTGTCTAATTTCACACTTCAGCCTCTGAATGTACTTATATCCGTGCAACATTTATTTTTAATTTTGTCACTGGGCAGTATGCGTAACTTTTAAAAATAAATAAAGCAATAAAAAATTAAAGCTAATAGCTATCATTGTGTAATAACAATTACACAAGTTTGTGAATCACATTTTCATCTGATATAACTGTATAAAAACACCTTGAAAAATGAACAATACCTTGTATCCACTTTTTGCCTCTCACCCTTTTCTTATAACACACTAAGAAGAATGTACCTAAACTATTAGTTATTAGAACAATATAATTAACAATTCAGTAAATAGTGGTTAACCAAATCTATTAAGAATTCAATTTTTGAATTAAGATACATTAGAACACACTGTTGTACCTGATTGTGAAGATAGTTCCCTATTAAGAAGAATGGAAGACCGATTATATTTTAAATGACTTTTAACGATGTGTCCAGCTGTCAATGCAGCCATAAGCGATAATTCGCCAGCTAAGACTGCACCACATACAATTCTAGCTAACTGGTTTGCATTTTCACCAGGAGTTATTGGATGTGCGCCTTTGACACCTAAAATATCCAAGCAAGCTGCTTGTGGGGCTAATATAGTACCTCCACCCACAGTTCCAATTTCAATAGAAGGCATTGTACACGATATGTATAAATCATCACCACTTTCGCCCCAGGGTTCCATTAAAGTGATACAATTACTGCTAGATACATTTTGGGCAGGGTCTTGACCAGTAGCAATAAATATGGCAGTAACGATGTTAGCAGCGTGAGCATTAAATCCTCCTATACTTCCTGCAATTGCAGATCCAATCATGTTCTTAGATATATTAACATCAACCAATGAGTGAACTGATGTTTTCAACATTGTTGTAACAATTTTTGCTGGAACTACAGCTTCACATACTACAGACTTTCCTCTGCCCTCAATCCTAATAAAAAATAAAATTATTTCCAAACATAAATTTTACAAAATAAACATACCAATTGATAGCGGATGGTTTTTTGTCTGCACAAAAATTACCACTAAGACTTAAAATTTCCATACTTGGGAAGTACTTTTGTAACATTTTTAATGTAAACTCTGTTCCTTTTGAAAGCATATTCATTCCCATTGCATCACCAGTTTTAGCAACAAATCGAACAAATAGATATCGGCCAGCAATACGTATATGCAATTTTGTGAGTCTAGCAAATCTGCTAGTGGAATCAAAACTCGCTTTGACTATTAGAAAATTTTCAGGTTTTTCTAACCAAGCCATGGCATTACTGGGGAATTTTAATAGTCATTTTTTAATTTAAAATCATATTTTGTTTACCTTGCATCAACAATCGATGGAAACCGAACTACAGGACCTCTAGTCATACCATCTGCAACGATACGACTCGTAACACCGGTTTTTAATAAAGCTCGAGTACCCCTGTTAGTGCTTGCTACTAAACACCCTTCAGTTGTTGCCATGGGAATATAAATTAAACGTCCATCTAGTAACAGTGGACCAACAATACCAACAGGAATGGGCATATAACCAATCACATTTTCACAGCATGCACCGAGAACCTAAAAAATTTGCATTTGAACACACAAAAAATAACCAACAAATCACATTTATACATTGCCATAATCATAATTTTTGTATGGTAAATCTTGTAGTGCTTCTACAAAATCACCAGATAGCCCCACCAATTGACGCCTAATGCTTACTCCACGTTCTGGACTATCGACAGCTTTTTCTATTTGGTAAGCAGGAAGATGTTTATTTTCAACAAGAAGAATAACCTCTTGATCTGTGAGAGTGGCAGCACTTAAATGACGATTATATATACGCAAACACTCTTCCAAACTACGTTTGGGCCTACGTATTTCAGCACTAGACAGTTCTTGTTTATCTAGTGAAATTGGAGTAGTTTGCACTTCTTTATCCTCATAAATTTTTTCATCTGTAAAAAAGTGCTTTTAAAGAAAAAATGTAAGGTACATAATTTTAAAATCTTTGATCATATGAAGAGGGGGCTTGATACAACATTTAAGAAAGCTGAGGTATATTATATATTTTAAAACCGGCTACGTAAAATTAAAGTATTTCTAAAACCATATTTATTAAAGCTGCAATTTTTTGACAATATTTTCAAGATTTAATATATGTTAATAAGTAATAAGTTAATAAGTTCCATGTCTTAACAAATTATATGTATATACATACAGTGCTCGCCAAAAAGTCGGCACCAAATGGATTTTTTTTTAATTTTTGATTATTGAAAAAAACTTTACTGCAATAATTTGTGCTAGTCTGAAAACCTATTTAGCCCCTATCAGTTATACCGAGTGATTTTTACTTAGCTAGGAAATGGCGTTTTTCGAAATTGTCTCAATTCTAAAAGTGCTATTTTTCGTCAATTAAACAAGATTTCAATAAGATTTTTTCATCGTCTGTCAGTTTTAGCTTACCGAACAATCTCAAGACCAGAAAAAATTTTTTTTCATTAACTTCCGCTAAAACTAAAGTTTTAATTTTTTGCAACATTTTCAAATTTTCACATACCAAGATATGATTTCAAAATTCAATTTGATTTCGTTAGAAACGTTAAAGATTTATAATTGGAAAAAACAATAGAAATTGTTAATTATTCCTTTAGGTTTGTTATTTACAGAAAATTAATATTGATGCATAATCTTTACGTTTTGGTGCAATATACTTTATGGGAGAAATGTTTTTCAATGATAATGAATATCTATTTACGTGGCTTCTAAAAACTCTAATTTACCCTTGCCGATTAATGACTTTCACAAAAATCCTGTAAATGTTCTTTTACAGTTGCCTAAACGAGGAGACTTTTCTTTATTCAGTTTACATGTTTCAGTCAATTAAGTAGGCGGAATATGAGACGGCTGTGGATTGTTTTACTATTTAATTGACTGAATTGGACAAAACCCTACTGAATTATTTTTCATCCAAAAAATGTATTTTCATTTAACCCTAGGATGCATGACTGTTTCTACATGCACTAATGCATACCATGAGTCTCAAAGACTCACATATACCTACACCCGTGGAACTTATTTTATTTTGGTTTATTGGAAAGGGTTAGAATAACAGCACACATATTGACTACATTTTATTAGTTTATGTGACACACTTTTTGCAAATCACGACACTGTGTTCCTTACAGGCGTTTCACACTTTGCGCATTTCAAGGTGCTCATACGACCGTTTACCTTATATACGAGTATATACGACAAAATACGTGCGAGTCTGACAGACTCAAGCCGTTGAGTGAGAGTGAAAAGTATAAAGAGGCGAACTACAAGGCAAAATTGCATACCCTATTGCTGTCTCACTCTTACTCGTATCGGTACTGAACTGTCGGGTGAGATAGTGAACTATCAGACCCAACTCCGAGACCCATCAAGAGCAACGTTAAAACAACTTCAGTTTCGCCTCTTACTTATTTCTCACTCAACGCTCAAGCTATGCACTTCATGGGTAGTTTCAAATAATATTCTTTTCTTTGATAAATAAAATTAATTTTTCAAATCTGATTACAGATTATAATTGGAGGTAAGAATCAGAAATTGCGCAAAAAAATATTTTTTTTTCTTAATAATTTCGCTAAAATTCGCATATACTACATATATTAAATAAAACAGCTTTTTTATACACTTAAAATTTATATTTAATGTCAGTTAAACGCCAACATTGTTGTAATTTCAACATTTGACTCTTTTTAAAAAAACGTTTATTATAAAACACGTGCGTACACAAAGCTTTACGAACGAACACAGGGTTTAGAACAGCAAAATTTTAAGGGAGCGGTGCGCATTGAATCTCTATCTGGTACGGCGGCGGCGGCGGCAGAAAGAGAAGAATTATGTTGAGAGCGGGATGGGGTGATCATTTTAGTGGAGTATATATTTTCGAAAAAAAAAACACAAAATGGCATATTTCGCAACTATTCTCCAATATAAGAAATTTTGGCGAAAATTCCGTACCTCTAATTATAATCCTTAAAGGCTGTCCAGAGGCACTTCTAAGAGAACAAAGAATTTGTGTGTAATACATAATCAAAATTGTAACAAATTTAAAATAGTAGCGAGTCTTTCAGACTCATGCTATGCGTTCTAGGATTAAATAACAGATAAAAATAAAATATAAAAAGGATAATCTATGGTTTTTGAGTGACATAGAAACACACCGCACAAGGTTAACAACATTTATGGTACAGATGTAATAAACTCATTTGTTATAAATCTTATCTTTCTTTGTCTTTTAATTTACCTATGAAAGTTTAAGCGTTGAGTGAAAGGATCTTTATTCAATAGTTTAAGTAAATTAAATATTGTTCGAAACATATATGTACAGTTTTAAATTTACTTTACACATTATTAAGGAATAAGGAGTTGATGACCCCCATTTTTTAGAATTTCCCTACATAAAACCAACAGGTTTCGTGGACAATGTTGATTTACATTTTACAATTCATTTTCTATGCTGAATTTAGCAACATCATGCCTGTTGGCTGTTCAACAGGGCAAAAGGTTAATTGCAATGCATACTGAAATTAGCAGATATTACTTACCTTCATCTGAATCCTGAGTACTTAAAGAAAAAACCTTCTTGAAGTCTTTATTTATAATAACAGATGACGGTGGAGTATTGGGTAGACGAGCATTTTGTGAAGGTGACACTTCTGTTACTAAATGTTGTAAAACTTCATAGTTGTGGTTATCCATTTCTTCTTTGTTTTCAAACAAAACAAATTTTGCAATTAAAGCCAGTAGCAAAGTCAAGATTATGATATGGTCAGTGCTTAATGCCACCCACCTACAACTGATACAGTCAAGTAAAACGTTACATAAATTATATTTAACAAATAAACTTACTTCATGACATAATTTCGCAAAGGATCATCTTCAGTATGATTTAGAAGAGTTCCTTGCACTCTACTTGTTCCTATTACTTCAATACCATAATCTTTAAATGATAAATGACTGAAACCACTAAAAATTAATTTAACTATACTTTGATACTCTTACTAATGTTTACCTGTGTAAATGTACTAGTAAAAGTCCTCCGGACATAATTAACTTAACTCTTTGTACTACAGGATTGGATTTTTGTGATTCTGTGAGAGTTGTTGCAATGAGGTACTGTTTCACATTTCTTCCATCACATGTATTGGTCATACGTGATAACTACATTAAACGAGATATATAGATTATCCTTTGAAATATTTCAATTTTACCTCTAATATTAGTGACAAACATGCTGGATAGAAAGTCATAAATATTATGTAATTTACTACAACTGATAACAATGCTATGTATGAAAGTGCTTCAAGTCTGTGTACACCTATAACAAACAGCATAAATGACATGTTTAAGTCACTGATAATTAGTTACCAGACAAAGTTCCAACACCAATAACAAGTGTTTCAACAATTGTATCCAAAGTCATTGCAGGTCCTAGTAATGACATTCCAGTTGCAATATTACTTTTAACTTCTTGTTTTGAGCCCCTAAGTGCAAACTGGGCCAATTTCCCAGCTTTTGATAAATCTATTAAAAGTAAGAAAAAGAACACTGTATCTCTGAAAACAAAAGTTTAGTACAAACGCTCATAATGTTTATAATACTGTACTTTAAATCGGACACTTCGATTTTCAAAAAATTAATTACTGTGGAAGTAAAAATGAAACTGGAGAATACCGTAAATAGTCCCGCTATACCTGAAAATGAAAAAAAAAATTAATTATAATAATAATGACTATGGTGGATCAGTTGTTAACTACGCATGCTCCTAAAATAAAATTATGAATATGCAATGACTTCATTAACAACACAACACCATTCTCCCTGCATAAATTACCTAGTATGTATTTTGATCCCATTTTGTGCAGGTTACGGAATTGATAATAGCTATAAAGTACAGCCAGACATCGAATAAGGGTCATTACGATAACATCTGCTGCATTGTATTCTGCCTACAAAATTAAATTTCGGTTATACTTTTCAAGTGCCAGTTATGCACCTACCTCCTGTAAACAACCTGCACAATCACGAAGTGGAGGTTTTGGTGGTGGTGAAGGATACTGATGTTCTACAGTTAACATACAAGTTGTTAAAGTAAGCATTGCCATAATAATTTCCCAAGGGTGACTGGCACAAAATTCTCCATAACTATAAAATACCTGCGTCGCCATTTTTAAAATATCTGGAAAAAATGTGTAAATATAGTCTTCCAGATATTATTTCACTAAAAGATGAAATTATCACTATAAAAAACGCACATACACACTTACCTGTGAGTGCAAAAAAATATACTTGTTTGTTGAAAATAAACTGCAAACAAAAGAAAAGGGTGTGAATAGTATAATATAAAACAACAAAGTATTCATCATACATAAAATGAGTATAAGAAACAATTTTATTTATTCATCACGTGTTAAATACTGAGTAAAATATATACAAATTTAACCCTGTATAATAAATTTCCCCACTTGATTGTTCCTGGACATGGCAAATATCATGGATGACACTTTTATGTATCATTATCTAAGAGCAGTAGGTATAGTTTATATAATTCCTTGTACGTAGTTATGGTATAATAATCTCTTAAAAATTGGAATCATACATTGAATAAATTTATTTCAATCTCTTAATTCTATGATTAAGTAAACTTAAACTGATACAAATAAGTAATGTTAGTTTGCTAGTTATAAATAAATAATGATACATTTTTTACCCTTTTCTACTTGCTTTGTCATATCTAATAACTGTCAACAAATGTCAAATGTGCGTGGGTTTGCAATAATTAGAAATTACCATTATCATGTCTTATTCCTTTATTCAATAAATAATCCAATTAATAATATCTTGTAATTTTTATCTGGGAAAATGTTTCGTACTGTGCATTAATCTAACAATTGCTGACGTGTTTATTGAAATAATCTTGTGCGTAATTTTTTGCTACTTAATAACAATTTCAATGAATATTTTGCTCTCCACTGCAGTTTGAACGTATTTTACTATCACTCCAAATCATAATTTTGATTTTCCATGTATTCCGGCCAATGTTTTAAAAATATTTGGTCCGGAGCCGGCCACCTTTTTTGCAATCAATTAATATACTTTTATACTTCGTGGCGACTTTATTTTAACGAGACGTCAAATTTTTTCCTCTGCGAAAATTTTCGCAAATGGGTCCTACGGGGTGCGCAGGGGTAAAACACGTTGATGTGGTAATTACAAAAAATTGATTAACATCACTAATTTTTTTAGCTAATGTTAAGTTTTTTTGTAAGTAATTCAAAATAACATTTGTCCTACAACAAAAATGAGTCCATCAGAGTGTCCCCATCTGAAGGACATGTAGGTATTAGTACATTAACAAAAATAATAAATATCAAGCTGATTTTTTTCGTATCGCTTAGTAAATATTTGCATAATTAAATGCCCACTTTGTTCCACAAATAATTGGGCCGTTTTCCCATGATATTCATCCATTTTTGTCATTTCCAAATCAACGTGTTTTTCCCCTGTGCACCCCCGTAGGACCCATTTGCGAACATTTTCGCAGAGGAAAAAAGTTTACCGTCTCGTTACAGAAAGCCGCTCACGAAAGTATAAAAAGTATATTAATTGATTGCAAAAAGGTGGCCGGCTCCCGGACTAATGTACTTGATTATGGGGATCTACAAGTTATGCAGTGTTTTTGATCAAGAATATTTTTTTTTATGACATGTCAGATAAACTTTTTCTCCATTTTTTTTGTATAAAACTATTTGAGCTACACTGTATATGTGGAACAAACAAAAATGTTTATTAGGTATTTCAAGTTAGAAGCAGTTAATAAATAAACGACTAAGAAATCTACAGTGTAGTACATCATGTCAAAATCAAAAATAAATGTCTTGAAACTAAAAAATTATTACAACTACGTAATTGCAAAAAATTACCTTATTATGAGCTCTTCGCAACGCACGCACACGCAGATAGTTTTAAGCACTGATAATTTCCCAACAAATTTTTAGCAAATTATGGCGCGGATTTCGTTGAAAATTTGTTATTCACTCGTATTTATTGGAAAACAAATGTAGGTACATATATAATTCACGTTCGTTTTACATGCACTATAGGCCTTGCTGTATTATAAGTATGTATTATAACAACTATGTCAATGTCTTAACAGTGATTTAATTATGTTTATCAAATAAACGGTTTTTATTTATTTTTTCTTCCTTAATTTCTTTTGAATTAAACGTAACATATCTACCAAAATGTTAGAGATCAGTTGATTGTAACTGAATGAACACTCAGATCAAACTTTACTAGACTGTGGTCCTAGGTCAATATGTAAGTCAATGAATGTTATATTTTTTTACATATTACTTGATTAAAAGCTCGTTAATCTTCGCAATTATGAAGTAAACTACTTATAATTTATAACAAATAAGAAGCAATAATAAGATTATTTCTGGAAAGGAATTCTCTAATATAAAATTATTATTTTCACTCATCAAAACTATTTTTTCTCGTGATTCTATTGCCTGCACAAATCCGTCAGATTACAGAACGAACTTCGTATACCGCATGTGTGCGAAAAGTTAACAAATAACGGAAAACAATGCAATCCATTATTTATACATATTTTTGGGCACATAGGTATGTTGATTGTGTTTGAATCGAGTCAAAAATCAAACGTTCAAATAAAATTAGACGTATTTTGAAATTTAGTAGTTTCGAAATTTAGGCACAGTTTCGAAATTACGGCGTAGTTTCATAATTAAGACATTGTTTCGAAATTAAAACAAATGAAATTATTATTACAAATATTATTAACAAATACAAATAATAAATTTACCAAATTTAATGCAAAATTGAGAATTTTTTAAATATACGGTACAGTATATAAAACAATGGAAACATTTAATAAGCATTATTATTAAATTCAACAACAAATGAACGAAGTTCGTTGAAAAAAAATTTTCTTGTTGACATTTCGATTTTGATGTCGATTATATCAAAAAGCTGATTGCAGATCTCAAATTAGCGTAAAATTTCACATAGAATCCATTGTTTAACTTTGCTCTATCAGTATCACACTGGGAACCATGCGACAGACGCACGGACCGACGGATGGAATATTGAATACAGTAACGAACGAGGTTCGTTGAAAATCATTATAAGTAGACAAAATACATACTACGCTTTAAAAAATGGGTTTCAAATTAAAAAGGAACGAAT